>OX421981.1:53653913-53664000 GCA_949128135.1 Parasteatoda lunata
ATTTATATATATATATAATATACATATATATATATATATATAAATATAGTGCTCGACTTCGCGTGCAGGTCGTTGGGCTACCGAAGCAGGGGTGCCATCCCCTCTACAGAGGATCAAAATTGTGATGGCATGTCTTCGGATCATCCTCACGGATGTTTCCCAGACCGTCGCCAATAGCCCATTGTGCAGCTCTAGTGCGACGCAAATGAACTACAACAACTCAACGAGACCGGGAGACTATATTTACTTTCCTTTAAGCAGTATATTTTTAAGCAAATCAACCGTTTAATGTGGATCATCCATCAATATTGGCAAGTTCTTATCACGTCCGCAGGTCTTCGACAATGTCAACCTTTATCTATCAAAAGGTATCTCGTGATGGAATCAAGTTAACAAGTCTTATATACTAGTTATTTGGTATTTTATATTTATAGTGGTAGTTACGCCATAGGCTGATCATTAAGACACGGTTCTCATCAGATCACCGAAGTTAAGCATCACTGGCTGCAAGCAGTGTGCGGGTTGGTGATCACTTGGATCAGTCTGCGTAAAGACCGAAGGTGTGCGGTATTGGTCCTCGTTAAGCTGTTCTACCGTAAAGTGCTCGACTTCGCTTGCAGGTCGTCGGGCTACCAAAGCGGAAATGCCATCCCCTCTGCAGAGGATCAAAATTGTGATGGCATGTCTTCGGATCATCCTCAGGGATGTTTCCATGACCGTCGACAATAACCCATTGTGCAGCTCTAGTGCGACGTAAATGAACTATAACAACATCATAAGAGAATATATTTCATCAATCAGGCTGTCCCTTAAAGTGAGCGGAAATGAGTTAATTGTATGCAGTGAGAATAAACTTTAAAAACCTTAGTTCAATTATTTTAGTTCACTGTTCGGCGTTTGCTGTTTTAAGTTCATCGTTTTTTAATTCACTGAATGATTTGTTCAATGTTTAGTGCAAACTTAACCGAAGAGCAAAACCGTGCCTTATTTTTTTCGGACACAATATGGCAACAATTAGGAATATGACGCAATCTTTAGCCTTGAAACAGAAGAACCGTGTAGGAAAACATGACGCAATACAACGTCAAAATGTTGTTTGATGTTTATATTTTATTATTTATCATTATAGAAGGTTTTGGTTAAAAGTCCAGGAGAAAAAATGCATGCATCATGCAAATGTCTTGCATGTTTTTTTCTCCTGGACTTTTAAACAAAACCTTCGGGGTCCTGAGGAAGGTTTTTAGGCTTTTGCCTTCTTCCTCAATAGAAAAGGTTTTGTTTTTTGGCCACTGGGGCCGGTACCCCCTGAAGACGTCGGCTTCAGTGGTCATATTTTTAATTTTGTTTTATTTCCTTTGCTACATTTATTTCTATTTTTATTATTTATCATTTAGTAAAATGAATAGTTTAATAAATAAATTTGTTTTATTTAATTATTTCAAAATTTGATCTGATTTTTAAAAAATAAATTATTGGGAAAGTACTTTAATGAATTTGGCTTACAGGTGCCTGGGTTCTTCGGTGGATAGTGAGGGTAAAAAAATTCAACTAAGTTCTTTATAAATATAGATATTAATTGGCAAATGCTTATAGGTCCATATTACGTCCAACTAGTAGGTCCATATTTTCCAGATTGTGTCTACCCTCTACCACTATTTTTAAAGGTCACAAATTCACACTATAGATATTTGACCTTGAAAAGGGTTTTTAGAAAGCAACCTTTCTTGAAGTGGACACTACTGAAAACAATTTTACTTTCAAAGGTTCCAATAAATTAAGTTTTTGAGCTATTTAAAAGTAACTTAATTTGTTAAATATTAAATAATTTAAAAAAAAAAAAAAAAAAAAAAGATCAAGGGAAATACAGAAAGTCATATTAATCTACAAAGTGAATGTTTTTTAAGTAAGAAAAAAAAATGCAGTTCTGCATATTCTCTTGCACTTTAATTTTATGGGGAGATTTCCGTATTGTGATCTGTGGCAGAATAATCGCCCAAATCGTGGCACCTTCCGGAGAGCGGCCTGCGAGAAACTGAAAAAAAAAAAAAAAAAATACGCGAAAAGGATTGAACTCGAAAGGTAATACTTGTAGCCACATCCAGGCAAACATCTCAATGTTTTTGTTTTAAAAAAATTTGCAAGTTTAAAATCTATTTGGATCCTTGGCGATTAGGGTTGGTACGACAGATCACGATTCGGAAATTTCCTCAATTTTATTATTTTCTATAGAAAAGTAACTTATTTTTTACTCTATATAAAATACCTAGTTTTTAAATTCTTAATGAATCTTTAAAAGATTCAATTAAGCCAGATTTCAATTTTAAAAAAACTCATAAATTCTAAGTTTTAAATTTTATGCCGCTTAAATCTGTACTTTTTGTATATGAAAATTTTAATTTCTAATTTTTAAAAATCAATGAATGAAAATATAAATTTTTTTATGCATAGTTTTTTCATACTACATTTTAGCTAAAAAAACTGAGCCATTAACCATTTGAAAGTTCCAGCTTGTGAATACCTTAGTGGAATTTGATCAATTGTACAGTCTTTTGTTGCTGCAACAGAAAATAAATTGTTTTCAGGAACATAAGGTTTGTAAGTTATGTATATATATAACTGAAAGTTTTTAAGCATTTAATATTCTTTTTTAAATGCATTGCTGTCAACTTGTATGGTCGTGGCAAATGATTTTACTAAGTTAGGGGTGCATGATAGCTCAGTAATTAAGACACTGAACTAAGACACTAACTTGAAGAACTGGGGTGCGATTCCCATTAGTGTCTTGAAACCCATCCAACTTGAAATCAATAGATACCATTTGGGAAGTAAAGGCGGTTTGTATGCAATACTGACCACGTTGTCATAATTATACAATTAGTGAGACCTTAACATTCATGGCACCACTGGCCCGCTATGGGCTGTTGCAGAAATGTTTTACTTTAAACTACTTTGTCAACTGATAAGTATAACTGATTGATTAATATATCTTATGTGTGAATTAATGATGTGATATAGTAGGTAAGGCAGTTTTAGATTTAATTTTTAAAATTTAGATTTGTATGTTAACATACAAATGTTGCTACCACTAAGACAATTTCTATTTAATATCTATACATATTGGCACCTATAAAAAGATCAATGTAGTTTTTGCATATAAAGTTAAGTTTTGCATATTAGCTATTAAAAAAAAAATTAAATATTTTGCTATTAAAAAAAAATCTGATATCAATAGGATTAAATCAGTCTGAAACACTCTCCAACATGTTACAAGAAAAGGATCCTTACTGTTCATTGAATTTTGACCTACTTAATATATATATATATAATATTTGTTTTATAGGCCCAAGAAAGAAAAAAAGAATTGTCCCCCTTCCGTAAAATGTAAAAAGTCTTATCACGTTTTGTAGGATTTTTTAAAGGGGCATTTTTACAATTGTAATTTCAGGGGTCTGTCTAGATTTTTTAAGAGGTATCTATTTTTTGAAAATTTAGACCTAATTTGTGAAAATTAAAAATAATATTAAAAATTCAACACAAAAATATGGAAAAAATAAGAAAATATTTTCAAAAATTGTCTCTACAAATAAAAAATTATTTATAACTGGTAAATTTCTATATATATTTGTCCCATATGTTCAAAAACAATTGCTATTGTAAAATTTTTAGGCTTAAAATTGTATCCAAATTTAAAAATCCATAAAAATTATTGTCCATGGTCAAATTTCAACTTAAATTTAATAAAAACATACATTTAACAGTACTAGCAATAAGTTATCTTCATTATGAGAACATTTTCGTCTGGTTCATATAGAAAGGAGTTTCACAGAGAAAAAAATATTTTGTAAAAAAATAAAGGTTTATTAGAATGCTTAAAATAATACTTTGTATTTCGACTTTTCTGTAAGCTTCCCGGAGAGCCAGCCTCGTCATTTCATTTTAAAAAATTCACGATAAGAACTCGCTATAATATGGTGTAAGCGACCGGTTAGGCTTACCACACCTTATAATCTAACCAAACACATGTTACATATTCATAAAGCTCTTTTTCCTCAGAAAAGCAATCATAATATTAATCCTTGAGAGGGTTCCATTGCAAATCGAAGTGCATAATTAACCCGGGGTTTATCATTTTTACAGGAATAGAACAACAAATTTTAAGGGGGGGGGGAGAGAATCTTGTAACTTGCTCTTTTGAAAGTATTTTGTGTTTTTCCTTCATTTGAATTGTGAAGGTACTGCTAAACGGTAGTAGATTTGTTCTAGACAGACCCCCGCATTTATACTTGATCCTACTAGCTATTTATAATTATCTATAATATCTATCTGATTAGACTGATAAGATATTAACTTTGTCACACCTCATGCTCACCAATGTAACACTATGTGTCTCTCTCATACATAAGACTGACTGCATAGGAGATAGTAGGAAAACAAGAAACTTTATTCAAATTTTCATCTGGATAGTAGATAGACAATGAAATGGGCACCACTATTCACACAATGGATAGATTTCTTTGCATAATGTATATCAGACAGCATGGCATGATGCTAGCCAGAGCTATCAGCCAACACATCAGGTAACTGTCGAACAGTGCCACAAAATAACAGCATCACGAATGCTAATAAGCATGCAAGCAAATTAAACACATATATGAAAGCGTGTGAGTGTTGGTCAACGATCCATGTTAATCCTGTGGTCTAATTTACATAACATAGATGCCAACTACTTAATGTTCAATATCAACTATTAAAATCACTAAGAAAGATAAATCTATGCAAATTACCTACTCACGATTAATACCACAGAAAGATATGGGCAACGAGAACTAGTGAGTGTATTAACAACCTCGAAAGAGGCAAGTGTGTGAATTCAATGTGCAAATAAAATAACAGTCCGCTGCGTCAATATGTGTTTTGAGTTCTGTGTTAAGAGAAATAACATGGTCCTTACCCGAGCCTGGAGAGGGTAAGCGATCGATGGACGAGCGAATTTTGTGAAAATTAAGCTAAAGTTAGTGCAAAAGACCCAGTGAAAGGTGTACGTGTGCGATTGAGAATCGAAACTGAAACTAAGTGCGTCTAACAGCGATCTGAGAAGGTAGGTGAAAGTTAAGTTTATATTTACGTGAATTAAACTATAAACATGTCTTTGACTAAATTAAAGAAAGACGAGTTAAAACTCGTCGCAGAAGAATTAAACTTAACTGTACCGGAGGGTGCAAAAATTGCCGATTTAAAAACTTTAATTGAAAACAGCGAAGTTTATAAAACAGATCAAGAGCTATTTAAATGCGCACTGGATTATGCTATAGAGGAAGTAAAAAATAAAAAGTCCGATAAGGAATCTAAATTAGAACTTGAGCGAATTAAATTAGCGCAATTAGAAAAACAATTAGCGCTAGCTAATGTTCAAAAAGAATTACCGCATAATTCCGTACTCGCAAAAGAAAGTGTTTCTGAGAATCCGAATAACATTAATATCGAAACTTTATTAAAATCGGTAAAAACCTTAACTATACCAGTACCCTCACGAGTAGAATCATATAATTTATTTTTTCAGTCCCTGGAAAAAGCATTCAAAACAAAAGAGATTCCCGAACAATTTAAAAGCGAAATTCTTTTAAATATTTTAGGTGAGAGAGCTAACAATTTAATGGTTCACATTTCCGAAGAAGAGTTAACTAATTACAACAAACTCAAAGATTTAGTGCTAAAAGAATTTTCCCCTACACCACAAGAATGCTTTAATAAATTCCAAAGAGCACAAAAAATAGGTTCAGAGAATTATGTACAATTTGCGTCAAGACTAAGTGCAACGTTTGAATATTATTGTCAATTACGTAATGTAAATGATTTTAAATCCGTCTGTGAGTTAATAGTATCGGATAAAATAATGAGTACTCTCGATAGAGAATTGATGACTCATCTTAGTGTAAAACAGGGAGAAAAGTATTTTAAACCACATGAATTAGGGCGTGAGTGTGATATTTATTTATCTTCGAAAGGCAAAAACAAAAATGAAACATGTTCGAAATCTTTCAGTGGAAATACTAAGCGTTACGAATTTAATAAACAAAACAGAGTTAATAATTCCAGTGTACAGAGAGGAGCAACAAATGTATTTTTATCTGAAATAAAAAATGATAACTGTGTATTATGTAAAAACAATAAGTCTCATGCTTTGCAATTTTGCCCACAATTCAAAAGAATGTCTGTACACGATAGAGTAGAGTTTGTAAAAAATAATAGACTTTGTTTTAAGTGCTTTTCCCCCAGATGCGAAGTTAATATATGCAGAATGAGAAACTGCTTTCTATGTAAAAAGGCTCATCACAAACTTTTACATTATCCGAGAGAAATTAAAAACAATTCCTCCACTCCCAATGTGGCGCCAATTAACGATCAAAATAAATCACAAACAACCGCGTTTAATGTAAGTGCTGAATCATTCGATCCGAGAGTAGACACTACTCAAATTGTGGCGACCGCGTGTTTTAAAAACAAATGCTTATTAAGTACCGCATTAATCCTCGTAAAGGATAAATATTCAGAATGGAAATTGTGTAGAGCGTTACTTGATTCTGGGAGTGAAACCTGTCTGATTTCGAATGAATGCGCTAATAAATTGCAACTTAAGAGTGAAAAAATAAATACCATGATTTCTTGTTTAAACGATACTTCTATGATGGTGAATGGGTGTGTTAAAGTGGCGATTTCAAATAAAAACAAATCCTTTGAAAGAGAATTAGATATGCTCATAGTTAAAAAAGTCACAGAATTTATTCCGAATAAAACTTTAAATATAAATGTTGATTTTCAAATTTCGTGGAATTAGCAGATGACACTTTTAATATTCCGGGAAAAATAGATTTATTATTGGGTGCAAATATATTTTACGAGTTAATAAAGTCGGAAAGAATTAAAATAAAAAATTCGCAATTGCTTTTGGTCAATAGCGTATTTGGGTATGTAGTAACAGGAAATTTAGATTCAATAAATGAAACAAAGGTTCATTGCGGTTTGATTCGTGATGAGGACTTAAATAAAACATTAGAGAAATTCTGGCAAATAGAGAATGTAGAGGAAACAATTACAAAGAGTAAAGAAAATTTAATTTGCGAGAAACACTTTGCGGATACTCATTTTAGAACTAGGGAAGGGAAATATGTTGTTTCTATGCCCCTAAAGGAAGATCCCTCATGTTTAGGAAACTCAAAAGATATAGCCCTCATACGTCTCAGATCGCTGTGGAATCGCTTAGCTAAAGATGAAATTTATTTAAATTTATATCGCGATTTCTTAAAAGAATATGAAAATATGGGACACATGAGAGAGGTTACTAAAGAAATTGAACCAGAAGTAACATATTATGCTGCACATCATGGAATCTATCGTCCAGAAAAGTCCACGACAAAACTTTGTGTTGTATTTAATTGTTTTTCAGTAACTGATAAGGGAATATCTCTTAATGACATTCAGTATAATGGAGGAGTGATTCAAGAGGACTTTTACACTCATATGCTAAGGTTCCGCACATATACATATGCGTTTACTGCTGATATCAAAATGATGTATCGAACTATTTTAATCAATCCAAATCAGTGTAATCTTCAGAGAATTGTGTGGTGTGAAAATGAAGATGAACCGCCAAAAATATACGAATTATCTACCGTTACTTACGGCACGGTTAGCACACCTTATTTAGCGCAAAGAACGCTTAAACAGCTTTCAGTTGACGAGCAAACCAATTTTCCCATGGCTGCTCCCGTCCTACGAAATAATTTCTATATGGATGACTGTTTGTGCGGCGCTGACACATTAGAGGAGGCAATTGAGCTCAAGCAACAATTAAAAGGGATTTTGCAAAGAGCTGACATGAAACTACACAAGCTCTGCGCCAATCACGTGAAACTAGCACCAGATTCTGTATTTGATTACAATTTTGCAGCGTTAATAGAGACAAAAACTTTAGGTGTATCCTGGAAACCAATTTTAGATTGTTTTCTATTCAGAGTAAAGGTTTGCTTGGAGAGTTCTTACACAAAACGTGACGTTTTGTCCACTATTGCCAAGCTCTTCGACCCGATTGGTCTAATGGCACCGGTAATAGCAAAGGCAAAGATTTTCCTTCAGCGTTTGTGGAGAATTAAAATGGACTGGAATGACTCTTTACCAGATGAAGAATATCGAGAGTGGCATCAATTTCTAGCGTCTTTAGAGAGCATCAACAATATAGAGATTCCAAGACGTATCTTCATCACTATTCCAAAAAGTGTAAAAATCCATGGTTTCGCTGATGCCTCGCAGCAATGTTATGGTGCAGCAGTCTACTGTAAATCTATAAGTTCAATGAATGAGACTGGTTAGTTTGATAACGAGCAAATCAAGAGTTGCACCTATAAAAAGTCTAACTATCCCAAGACTTGAGTTTTGTGCCGCTGTTCTTCTGTCAAAACTTGTGAAACGAGTTGTTGCTGCGTTAAAGTTAGAAACTACTGAAATATATCTTTGGACAGACTCTATGATAGTTCTAGCGTGGCTTCAAAAAGAACCCATGGACTTAAAAACTTTTGTTCAAAACAGAGTGGCCACAATACAAGTGCTATTTCCTAATCAGCGATGGAGACATGTACCAACTGATGAAAATCCTGCAGACTTAGTTTCACGAGGTGTCGACCCTGACAAACTTCTGCACAACCGCTTGTGGTGGCAAGGGCCCAAGTTTCTTGCAGATAATGACTATCCAAATCGAACTATAAATTGTAGTGAAAAACATGATGAGTATTACTCAGAACTGAAAAACTCTAACAATGGAGGCTTTGAGGACTTTCCAGCAGTGCTTAATATCCATACTAATAATTTTATAAAGGATTTAATTAATTTAAGCAATAACTATATAACTATTTTACGTGTTGTGAGTTTTCTTTTTAGGTTCGTTGAAATTGTACAAATGAAGCAGAAATCAACGGGTCCATTAACAACAAAGGAGTATGAAAGAGCAGAAACCTTTCTGGTAAAAAAGGTTCAGGAGCAAGAATTTTCTTTTGAAATAAAAAGTATTAAACGAACTGGAAGTGTACCATCAAACAGTAAGTTAAAAACTCTTAGTCCCTTTTTGGATGACAACGACGTTTTAAGAGTTAGTGGTCGCTTAGGTAATACAGAATTTAATTTCAATAAAAAGCATCAGGTAATTTTACCCAAGAATAATAATTTAACTTTAATAATAATAGAATATTTTCATAAAAAATATTTACATGTAGGAGTTGTATCTCTACTTAATCATATTCGTGAAAAGTTTTGGCCCTTAAGTGGTCGATCAATTTGTAGAAAAATTGTCTATAATTGTATAACTTGTTTTAAAGCAAAACCAATAGTGTTAAGTCAATTAATGGGCAATCTGCCAAAGGAAAGGCTTGTACCTGATCATCCATTTAATTGTTCAGGTGTTGATTTCAGTGGTCCTTTTTTCATTAAGAATAGAGGACAACGTAAAGGAAATTTGTATAAAGTGTATATATGTATATTTGTTTGTTTTGTGTTTAAGGCTGTACATATCGAGTTAGTTTCCGATTTAACATCGGAAGCATTCATTGCCACGTTGAAAAGGTTTACGGCTCGAAAAGGAAAATGTGCAAAATTGTTTTCAGACAATGCTAAAAATTTTGTGGGGGCTAACAATGAGATTAAAAAGCTTCATGAAATGGTTAGGAAACCAGACGAAAGTTTAGCTGCTTATTTAGCAGCAGAAGGAATTGAATGGAAATTCATTCCGCCCAGATCTCCCAACTTTGGTGGCCTATGGAAGGCAGCAATAAAATCGTGTAGATATCACCTAAAAAGGGTAGTAAAAGAGATAAACTTAACTTACGAAGAACTTCATACGGTTACTGTACAAATCGAGGGAATTATGAATTTCCGGCCGCTTTGTCCCCTATCAGCCAATGATAACGATTTTGAAGTTCCTACCCCTGCACACTTTTTATTAAACAGATCTTTGAATTCTATTGAAGAGCCAGATTTAACAAAATATAAGGAGAGTAATCTCAAAAAATGGAAAAAAATAACAAGAGTAGTTCAATTAATG
>OX421981.1:54396332-54526332 GCA_949128135.1 Parasteatoda lunata
TGTTAGTAGTTTTTGGTTCTGTAATTGCCAAGTATTAAAAAGAGATAAAAATTTATTCTGGAATTCATTAAAAATTTTTTTTTGTATATTTGGTCAAATCTCTAATGCTACAACAGGGGACATATGCTTTTTCTTGTTCCCTGTTAGTGATGCCACTGAATACAAGTAAAATTATACTGATTATATCGTCTGCATTGAAATGAAACATCAAATAAAATAAATTTTAAGAATTGTAAAGGACGATTATTTAATTCTATGCAGGCAATAAATAAATAAAGCTATTAAATGATAATTTTTCCTGCACAAAAAGAATTTTTTTCCAGAAATTTTTTTTTATGGACTAATAATACAGTATAAAGGTGTTTTTTTTCCTTTTAATGTATAGTAAAATATTTTTCAATAAATTTTTTATTATATATAAATATAATGAAACTTTTCTGCATTCTTTTTAATTCCAGGATTTTTAAAATTATTAGATTTAAAGAAATATTACTTAAATATGAGTTCTGTTTACAGTGTTGTTAATACATGTTGCACAGTTTAAATTATAATGAGTGATTTTTCAATTAACTTTTACAAGATGGAAAATGTTATAAAACACATTTATCCATCTTTTCAAACAAGAAGTAGAAGACAACCTAAATATAAAGAAGCTATTTGATCAAAAAATAATGTTTATAATATTAAGATTAAAAATAAAGTAATTTTCAGTCATTTAAATGGTTATTATTAACTTAAATTTATATCCAACTTGAAAAATTTACACCTGACACCAAAAATGTTATACCCGGCCCCAATGTAAAACATTTCAAATTAATTATATATCATATTAAACAACTTAAGAACTGCATAGAATTCTTTATTCTAATGTCAGCTTTAAATTCAGTCAAGTTTACATTTATGTTACAAACATATTCACAGAGTTTAGACTGTAAATTGTTAATCCTTTTTTGTTTTCATGGGATCTACATCCAACAACATTATAAACTTATGTTTTATGAGAGAGTTTTTCTAAGAATTTATGTTCATTTTTAACCATGGAATTGAACTGTTGTAAAACAAAAACAAATAACTATTCTAAACTAAAAAACTATGTGGTTAATTTAAAATGACACTTTAATGTTTTTATATTTTAATATAATATTGTAAAAACAATTAACTAATCTAAACTAAAAAAATGCATGTAGTTAGATTGGAGTAATATTTTAATTTCCAATAAGGGAAAAAAGAATAAAGCTTAAAGAATTTTATCTAGCTTTTTTCTTTAGAATATGCAACAAAAATTTGCAAATTTTGTGTTTGCAACATTTATGAATACTGAATATCTCTTAAAATAATAATGCTAATTTCAAACAAACAACAAACATTTGACTTTAAATATTGGTTTAAAGAAAACACGATCAATGAATTTTATTAAGAACACAGTTTGGATAATATACAATACAAATTGGCTTTATATTGAAATGTATATAAATATAAAATTTAATTTTTGAATACTGAATATTTCTTAAAATAATGCTAATTTAAAACAAACAACAAACATTTGACTTTAGATAATGGCTTAAAAAACATTGTCTTTGAATTTTATTAAGAGAACCATTTAGATAAAATACAGTACAAATTGGCTTTATATTGAAATGTAAATTAAAAATTAATTCACGCATAATAGCCTGCATTTAATCTCATTTGCTTACAGAAATTATATTGAAGCACTTATCTAACTTTTTTTGGGTCACTCTGTATTTGCCATTTGGTACACTTTGTGCAAAAACTACTAAAAGTAACAAATCAAAGAATTTTTTTCAATCGAAACAATATATTCTACAAGCTAAATATATTTTCTCCACATCCATCTTTTTTTTTTAAAAAAAATAAAATAATGTTTCAAAACATAAAAAATTAAAAAAATAAAAACAAAATTTTGCTAAGTTGTTAAAATAAATTTAGTTTAATTATTTTTTCAAGATGATGTATTAAACAAAATATTTTAAATAAAATACTTTATAATATTGACACTTTTCTTGTACCCATGCTGCACTTCATAGGGGAAAAAACTCACTAACCTGGAAATTTTAAGATTTTTACCTGGAAAAATCGGGAATTTGAAACCTGATTTGAGTGGTCACCCTGTTTATGAACAGTTTGAATAAGTTTATTTAAATTTTTGAAATATTCTAATGCTTTCCTATGACCTGACATTGAATTTTTATGTCTTTATCATAAGTTCTCATTGTAGAATTTTCCTAGTAATGATTCATTAGAGTTTGAAAAGATATAAGAATGACAAAATGACTCTGACCATGAATTGAGGAACTGAACCTCTGTGCTAAATATCTGCTTGTTAAAAAACACAATTGTTTGCAGATGTAATCATCCTTCCTGATTGATTTAATGCAGAGTTTAATAACCTAAGATTTGAAAGTTAATTATTGGCTATCCAAAGGGATAATCAAAGTAACGAAATCTGTTCAATGAGTCTATTACATACACAAAGTAACAAAATCAAATGTTACAAATTGATTCTCATACCAAAAGTAAAGGAGGAATCACTAGCATGCTTTGGGGTCATGAAACTAATTTTACTTAAAGAGGACACATGTTTATGTTACAGGAACTGTAAACCTTAGTAAGAAATATTTAAGATGCAAATTTTGAACAGCCCTGATTTTACTATTGTATTTTCAAAAAGTTTTATATTCAGATAGTATTCAAAACTATGCAGTTTGGTTTTATTAACACAGTGTTGTAGCTTGGAAAAAATAATTGGTGGAAATCATCTTTTTATAGGGTATATGTCATAGTTGAAAGATTTCTGTTGAGTCCGATAACGTTCAGTTAAAATTTTTTGGCCAGCTTTAATTATCAAAAGAAAAAATTCATTTTTAAAAAGAGGATTTACTCCTAATTTGCATTATTTTTTGTCTTTGCCCCATTCATCAAAAAGGTAACTGATGAAATAATTGTATAATATAATAAACAGTGAATTTCTATTAAATGAGTGAGTACGCAATTTTTCATTAGCTATCAAAAAATTCTATGCACTATTTATTGGTTAAACACAATGCCTTGATAGCAATAAAATAAAAAATGTATAAATACATGTACACAGAGGGATATACAGATATGTTTTGTTAGTGTTTAACACTGAGAAAAGTTTACATTTGTAATAACTTATGTTACTTACTTTAAAACTGTCTTTATTCAAATGAAGATTGAGCAAACTCCATAAGCCTCTCTTTTTTATTGCTAGAACATAATTATTTGCTCATAGATTGATTTACTTGTTTGCCAGATTATTAAATGTGTAAAACAGAGATATAAAGAAATATAATCTTGTTTAATTTTCTCAATTTTACAAACCACATTAAATAAATTAAAAGTAACTTTATATAAAGATTTTGTTCTCATTAAATACTGGTAAATGCAATTTTAATATTTACTTCAATTACTTATCTTTTCATTTACATCAAAAATTTTAAGTACAATAAGCATTTCTGAAATTTCATTTTTTACAGGACTATTTTCATTTTATCTGTTTACAGACAAACCCGAAAATTGCACCAATCAATTTTGAAACTTTACTTGCTTTTCTGAACCTGATTGGTATAATTAGCCTTTCGGTCAACGTAAAAAAAAATATTATTGAACTAAAAAGAAATTATTATTTTACTTCATAAGATAAATAAATAAATAAAAGCGAGAATGAAAAAGAAAAAAATTGGTTTGAAATCTTTTTTAAATATTAAAATTGTTTTACTACAACAAACCAAATATTTCACAGTTCTGTGTTCCCCTCAACTTCAGCTCTGTTAAAACAGAAATTCAACAAATAAAAAGGAAGTAAAACAAAGGAATAATTTTCGTTGGCAGTTGATACAAATGAATTCAAGCTCTCTTTTCATAAACTAAGCCCATCTAATATTAGTATATGTGCGCCTTGTAAAATGCAAAATTAGTAGTTTCCAGTTTAATTTTGTTGTCTTAATAAAAAATGACTACAAGTTGTTTATTTACAACTAAAAAATAATCACAATAATAAATAAATAAAAATAATAAATCAATGAAAATAATAAATAAAATCGCAATTGCTA
The DNA here is from genome assembly GCA_949128135.1 of Parasteatoda lunata. NCBI lineage: Eukaryota > Metazoa > Arthropoda > Arachnida > Araneae > Theridiidae > Parasteatoda > Parasteatoda lunata. The sequence goes on from OX421981.1 coordinate 54,400,424, forward strand.
TGTCATTCTTTAATTTTATTCAAGTATCTCTTTAATTCTTACTATAAAGTTTAACATTATATAAATTATTATATAATTAATTTCTTATATAACTGTATTTACAAAGACTTTTTTATAGTCCCAATGAAAACAATGGCTATTTGTAATGGGCTATTTTAATAATTCTTTTTATATTTTTCATTCTGTTTCAATGACAGAATTTCTGTAGACTTTTTCTTTTTGTAGTTTTAGTTTATATTTCAAAATTTCATCCCAAGACAAATATAAATCAAAGAGGAAATAGTATTTTAAATATTTTTTTCTCTAGAGTCTAATGAGCCACATTTGTCTATTCTAATAATAGAATTGTTCTAATAATAGAAAATAAATATCTACATTCAGAATCTTTTTGCAGCAACCAAACTAAAAGTTTAGTGTAAAAGTATATTCCTCTAAAAGCTTAAATTTTAATGGTCAAGTTTGCCCCAAAAGTAATTTACACCAATAGCTCATAAGATATTGATAATGTATAAGTGAAAATAATTCTAATAAATATGTTATTTATGAAAGAGTGCTTTTTCTGATAAATATATTATTACATAGAAGGCTAAAACTCTGTGTATTATAAGTTAAAGTATCAAAAGAATTAAGTTTTTAAGTTTATTTCTATTAATTTTAACAACTTATGAAATTTTATACCTTACATTCATTATATAGATTGTTTCATACATGATTTAATATTTCTTGCAATCAAATAATTGTTCTTTTAATTTCTGTATTTTCAATTGAAAATTAAAATGTTTTACCATTTCAAAATTGTTTTTGTAATCATGAATAATATTAACTATTAATTATTATTAATTTATTAAAATTATTACTAACTTATTAAAATTATTATTTACTTATTATAATTTATAATTATTATTAACTATTATTAACTTATTGCTTTATTTTTGCTTATTGTGTTTAAGTTTATTTGACCTTTCAGAGTACCACGTCTAGCTACAAACCACCTAGAAGATATCCCAATCGAGATTCTTTATTAAACAGGCACAGAGATCTAGCACAAGAGAATAAAAGACTTCTTGCCTCCACTGTAACTCGAAACTCATCATTGGCACCTCTACTCAGAGATGGAGCAGGCTTAGGAGGAATCTTAGGAGACATACCGGATTATTACACTGACGGTGGGGAATCAATTTTTACAGGCAAGATTTAATAGATAGTGTTAGCTTGAAAGGACCACATTTTGGTATTGAGCATGTTTTCTAAGCTACACAGTGCATGTTGCCTGAGGTATTATCATTATCATTTTGAAAATTCTTTTGTTGCATGGTATGTTTTATTTTGATACCTGATTTTTAATACAGTCATACTATCATTTCTCTATGGCAAATTAATGAGCCAAATTATTTGCTTAACAGTAATTATGTCTTTACGTAGATCTTTTATAGAAAATATATTTCAATTTTTCTTGAATTCATTTAAATCTGTGGCAAAGCATCATCTTTTATAATTATTTTTTTGCAAAAGAATTTTTACATTTTTATTAACAAAAATATACATTTCAAATTATGCAAGTGCAGATGAGCTAAACAAGTTAAAGAAATGTAAATTAAATGAGTTTTCATTTATTTTCTTTTATCATTTGCATTTATAAAATATAAAACACATTCATTGGAGACATGTTTTATTTTAACTGTTTTCAAGTTCCATAATTGTGGAAGGTAAGAAAGATAACTATATTTAGTAATAGAATTAAACATTGAGAAATTTGAAGACTTGTAGAAAATTAACTGATTCTCCTAATATTCAATCATAATTTCAGTATATTTGTTTTTACATTTACCCCTTTTAATGATAATTATTAATTCCAGTAAGCCAGAATTTAATGAAAGTTGTTTTGAAATATGAAGAGAGATTAAATTAAACTTAAATAAATTTTACGAGTGTTTACTTTAAAATAATATGCAATATAACACTTTCACTAAGCAAAAAATTTTTTAATTTGATTTTTATTTTAATTAATGTAATTAACATAGAACTTTACTAAAGTAAAAAATATTATTCTGCTTTTTTTATTGAGTAACACCCTTAACACTTGTTTGAGGCATGTTGGGAGGGTAAGAGGGCCCCCCTTTAGGGACCACATTTTCTGCTTTTTTTCTCAGATGACAAAGTGGAAATTTATTCTAGTTCATGATAAAATTCATTTCACTAAGGAATAGTTTTCATTTCAATGGGTAAATTAAAGCAGTTCTTTTGACTTTATATGCAAACACTGATTTTCTTATGAATAATTTGATTTCAACAAGGGATGTATTCAATTATCTAAAATATGTTATTAAAGAACAATTATCTGTTTTTAATCAACTGTTTCAAAATAAAGTGAAATTTTAGTGCCATATGTATTGAAGTAAACAATATAATAATTTTGTTTTTATTTGATCATGAAGTATAGATACTTATAAGTTGTTTTAAGCACTAAGTAAATTACATGGAATGTTGATTTTTCATCTCTGGCTATAAAATTATTAGTACATATGCTAAAATATTCTACACTAGTAGAATATTTTACCAGCTATATGTCTGTTTTTAATTGCATGATTTTCTAAACATACCTGTTTCTTGATTATGTTTATATTTATATAAAACATAGCTGTAGAGTTAATACTTGATTGTCATTTAATAAAAAGTCTCTGAGAGCTTGACTCAGTCTAACATTCAATTGAAATTTCCACCAAATTCTTGAATAATATTAAAATTTTTTTCTAAGTAAATATTAATTTCAATTTAAATGTGCACAATTAGAATTAAAGCAGGCATGTGCTGGGTTGCTTAGGAAGGCAGGGGACAGTGTAGGAAAAAGGCGTGTGTACAATATCTAAGATACACACAATATCTAAAAAATAATAGCATATAAGCCAACGCCTCATCTCTGAACAAGATTCGCAAAGTTTACCAATTATTATTTCACAGCAAGGGAGTTAAGTAAGTCCTTTTCACTTTGAATAAGGATTATTGGTTCAAAGTTTTCTTTTTTACTTGTAAATTTTTACCTAAGCTGAGTTTTAACCAATGTTTTTAATGTTTTACGTTAGTTTTATTCCTATTGTTTTAAAGAGCAAGTCTCTCCTTTTTATTTAATTTAATGTAATGAACTAAATTGTGAAGGTATTTGTGAAGGATATCTGATTTTATTATCTATCATAAAAAGATTTAAATTAAGCAAAATGGGAACCTTTTTTTTACTCAACTTAGTCTTTTATTTTTATTCTATTATTTCTTAATATTGTACTGAAATTCATGCAGTTGCTTTAATAAATTGACTCAAAAAAGATACTACTGAGCATGGAAATTTAAATATTTTTTTAAATTTTGGATCCAATGCAATTGCATGTTTGTAGATACATTGGACCAATAATAAAGATATTAATTTTAATTTGCCTCAGTATTTTATATTGGGCTTCGATGCTTAAAAGGGCAATTTCTCTCTCTCCTTCAAGCGAAATATTTTTTATTGTGTTACTATTGCATGCTCTTTTAAGAAGGAACATCAATGTGAGATTTTCAAAAGATCAATCCTTTTTTTATTTTTACATAACTCAATAATATTCACATTCTGGAATATTTCCCAGAGTATTAATAGAAACTCATATAAATGACTAAAATACAATATATTTTGTAATGTAATGTAAATGAATAGTATAGGTCTTTGTAAAATTTAATTGATTTATTCCTTTAAATAATGTTTTTCTTATTTGCAGACATCATAAATTCAGCTTTCATTTAATTTGCTTCAATATTAGCAATATCTACATTGCTAATATAGGTTTAGAAGGCTTTGATTACATTTATAGTTTTCGATTATTTAAACAGTTAACAGTCAAAAAATGCATCATAGGCATTGTTTAAATAATATGCTTTTAGACATTACTTATTTAACTCTCTGAATTTATGTTTCTTTTCAATTTCAATTTCTTTCTGATGAAAAATCTTTGATCTAGATTTAAATGAATTCATTTTTGTAAGACTAAAGCGTTACCTTAAGAGCAAAATATCTTATTGTTATGGTCATTTTAAAAATAATTGTTTTTATCCGTTTGGTATAGCAATGGAAAATAAAAGAAATGAATCATAGACATGGTGATAAATCTGTAATTTAATTTGAAAAGTTAAATTTGATTTTTTTTTCATTGAAATTCTTAACTTGTTCAGTAATTTAAAAAAAATGATATTTATTTTTATTGTACTTGTTATGTTACAAGTAAATTTATTAAAAAAACAAGGTTTTCTTATTTGGGTAATCACAGTGGTGTTCTTTTTATGTGTTTTACCACACACTCTATAATATTTTCCAATTATTTTCTAGAGGTTACTGTACAGTTTTTGAATGCTCAAGTAAGAAGTTTGAAAGAAGAATTAGAAACATTAATACGAGAATGTGTTGATAAGGTACTACATGAATTGATATGTTGTTTTAAAATGATAGTGACTAGTTTTCCTGTTTAGGTAGTTACTTTATTTAGATAAACAGAGTTTAAGCCACATTTTTTATATGAATATAATTTTTTTCTTCAATTGACAAAAAAAGTAAGTTAAAATTATATGCCATTTTTAAGTAAATGGTGCAATTATGAATATTTTTGGAAAAACAATACTTTAGCAAATTTCATGTGTAATTTTATATATATATTGCAATTTTTATATAAATAGTGTAACTTTTTAAATTTTTAATATGATGGTAAAACCATAATTGTCGTTTTGCATAGCTTGTTAAAAAAGTGCTTGTAACTTAAAATTTTAAAATAGTGTTGAACTTTTATAGAGTTATGTGTTGATATAGTGCCTTAAAGACAAATGTTTTAAACACTGAGTCTTTCATACAGTTTTTTGTTACCTCTTGATTAATGAGAGGTTATTGTACTAATTCAATTTTTAATCATAGTTACATATTTTTAATAATATTACTAGTAGTTTAATGTGTGCACAATTGAAAAAGGTATCAAATAAAATGCCACCAATTTTGAGAATTTTGATTCTCTAAAACTCCTTGTGCTCTATTGTGCCAGATAGTACAATTACAGTACAATAATGAAAACAGTATAACAATAAAAAGTATGGTCCTACAGTATAGCTATAAAAAGCAATAAAATTAGTTTAGTCATATTTAGAAGAAAATACTAAGATTGATCCTGTTGAAATATTTCAGTATATTGAAGAGCTTTATTATTTTTTTTCCAATTTTAACACTTTTGGTTTCCATTAACATTTGTTTTTTGATGATAAATCTCAACTTAATTAATCGTTCTTCAAGAGTATTAAAGAATGCTAAAGCCAAACCAAGAAACCCACTAAGAAATTTTATACATTCTGCCAAAACTGTTAGCTATACAGAGATCAAATTTAAAGTAATTTTTTTAGATTTTTAAAGCTTTAAAGTGAGAAACATTTTGGAGAAAACATAGAAGAAACTTCTTGGAAAAAATATTTCTCTGTAACTGAATTCTAATTTTTTTGGTGCGGAATCAGAGGATACATAGATTCATTAATTCTTTTGGGACAAAATATAATATTTTGTTTTTTTAGTGCAAACTAAAGTGTTTTGTTGTACCAGTGTAAATTATAGTGTTTAACAGTGTAAATTATAGTGTTTAATTACTGTGTATGCAAAATCACCAGGTGAGATATAAAGATTAAAATTATTTAAAACATTTTTTTTTGTTTAATATTGCATTTTTTAGCACTGTAGTTTTTGCTTTATTTTCTACTTACATTATCTTGATAGGTTATTTAATATTCAAAAATTTTGCATGATGAAATACAGGCATTATAGCTCTAATTTTTCTGAATTATTATACCAATTATTATCTTTGACTTTTCTCTAAATCTTTCTAATAAAAACTTAGTTTTGAGGAATAATCTGTAATCATATATCAAGTTAACAGAAGGTTTTATGCATGTAATTATCAGAAAAAATTAAGGTATGTCTCTTTGTTTATACGCTGAACTATTATCACTAAAATATAACAAATGTTTACGATTAATACTATTTATTTATAATGTTTACTAATTGAATCATCTTTCATGGTAGATAATTTGTCTTAAATATTATTATTTTCTGTTAATTATTAGTGTTAATTTTATTGTGATTCAAGGACGAAATGATATTATTGCTGGAACAACGATTGAAAGAAACTGAAATTGACAGAACAAAACTTCAGAGGGAAAACTCTAACAAAGAACAACAGATTGAAAAATTACAGAAAACTTTAGATGAAACAAAGGAAAAATGTGATAGAATAAAAAAGGAGCTGAGTTTTGTTAATAAGGTAATGGATGGTAATAGGTAATATTAAACATGTTTTAATGTTCAATAATTTTAGTGGCTTAGAACTTGTGATATTTGTTTATTTGTTGCATCTTATATTTAACTCAAGTGTTTTATTTCCGAATGTAACTTCACTAATTAATTTAGAAAAAATATTTTAATTGGAATTTTGTATGTATTCAGAAACAAAATATGCACTCACAGTTCACAAACATGCAGCTGTTTCTATTTAAATTTCATTTGCTTTAAATGTGAATTTCATTTAATGTCTATAAAATTTATTAAACTTTTTTAATTATTATACAATTTTATGAGGATTGAAACATTTTTAATATGATTTTTTTTAAAATAATGAAGATGTTAAAATATTACGGATTTGTTACATTTCAAAATCTGTTACAGTCTCAATAAAACTTTAAATATATTTTTTTAAAAAGTCTATTATCAAAATTTTCATGTAATCATTATATGCGTTAAGTTATGTATGGGATAATGCATCTTTTTGAAATTGTTTTAGAAGTAGCTATTGTTCAGTGTCACTAATTTCTCTAACAGAAATTGATCATCTGAGTCATGCAATTTAATGAGTCATAATTCATGCTATTCTTTTTGTTTTTTTCTTGGAGTATTTTAAAGTTGAAGTTTTAAATTAATGTAAAATTATAGGTTAAGCCCATTTCCACCTCAATAGAGGCTATAAAACTTTGTATCTCTAAGATATAGCCACATTTATGGCAAAAATGGATCAAAAACTTTCTTAGAAAAATACAACTATGCAATAAAGAAAAGGCTGTTCTGATGGTGCATTTGGTTTAAGTGTACTGCTGGTTAGAAAGCTTGGGGTAGTGAGTTTAATCTTGACAGCAGACTAAACAACCAGCATTTATACACAGCAAGGTGCTCGTTAAATCTGTTGTGGCTAAAAGTCCTTTAGGAAGTTTAGATAAATGGATACCTTCTCACGCACTGTCCCTGTCATCTGACCAGAGTCAAAATTGAATGATATTCCTACCAGAGTCAAAATTGAATGATATTCCTACCACAGTCATTAATAAGACAGAGCCTAAAAATGGGGCTAAGTGCTTAGCCATGGTTGGATGATGTGCAACAAAAAAAAAGGAGGAAAATTATTTGAGCTTAATTATTTCCATACATAATTCCAACCTGTCTCTATAAAATAAATAAAAACTTTAGTAACATTTCAAAAATAAACTTAATACGCTGATCATTGTTATTTCTCTCTAATGTTTTTGAATAGCGAAGCACAACTAAATTTTACATTCTTAGCATTTTTTCACATACCTTGAAAATCTAATCTCTTATAGATTAGGATATGAAGTTTCCTCTTGCTTTTTTATATCATCAATTTGATTTTATAATTCTTTGGGTTCTAACTTATATAGTCCTATTCCAGGTTATGTTTGATATTGTAAAAGCTAGTACTCATAACACTTAAACATTAGCTTTCTTATAAATATTTTTTAATTACAATTGGTGCAATTAACTTAATCAAATAATATACCATTTTAAATTATATTATTAATTAATGTATGGATTAATCTAAATTTATTACATAGGTTCCTTCAGTTTATGAAATAAGTATTGTTTTTTAATAATTATGATTTCTATGTTATTTGTATTTTCAACAATGTGTTGTTAGTGAAATAATATCAATTTAATACAATAGATGATCTATCTAATGCAATTTTTTATAAACCGAAGCAACTTTTCAAGCTCCAAAACAAATTGAAGTTCATAAAATTTTCAGATCTTTTTTTGAATGTTCTTGATAATTAAATTTTTTTCTGGATATAATAAATCTATAAGGGGATATTATTGTGTTTTAGAGTATTTTTATTTAAAAATTGTTTTAAGGTATTAATGTTAATCTTTGCCAGATATGCTTCCATGTTTCGTAGCTAAGTTTAATGATATGTGAAATTATCTATATACAGGGTATCTGCTCACCTGGAAAGACATGAATAATCATGGAAAGTCATAAATTTCGATATCGAAATTTTTTTTTCATGAAATGTCACGATCTAAACTATTTTTTAGAAAAATCATGGAAAGTTATGGATTTAGGTCTCCAAAAAATCTAATTTTTAAAATAGAACTATCCCCCCCCCCCAATTTCATGGTGCTCCAAATATCTAAATTTGTAACAAAATCCCCACTCACATTCTTATTTTATTAAAATATAAAATGTTTTTATCATGTTCATTAAAAAATTATGGTGTTCCTTCAAAAAATGAAAGAAAAAACACCATTTCTAGAGCAAATTATCTTTCAAACTTCTGTGATTTCCGAATTTTTGTTACTATTTATTTATTTTTATTTTAACAATTTAAAGTTCTAGCTGAAGCAAGCCAGTCATTGGCTAAATTTTTTATCCCAAAATGAAAACAGAAACATCAGGAGTATATCTTTCCTTTCCGATGAACAAGAAAAGTATAGAAATATAATTCTGTAGAAAAAAGAAAAAAAAAAATGCATGAATAACCCTAACACTTTCTATGCAAACAAAAATATGTTATGAATCATTATGCAGTGTAAGATTAACTAAAAAACTGAACTTATTGCGAAATTTCCTTTTTAACAAATTATTTAAATTAGGAAACTGATATCCTGAAGCAAGGCCAGCGGCAGGCAGCATCATTAAAATCTAGTTTAGAGGCAAAGCTTACTCGTGTTTCTGAAGAAAACGAAAGAAATAAAAACGAAATTCGTCAATTGAAACAAGCTAATAAGGTAATTGTATTTTTCTATTATTATGTAAAATCCTTTTTACTGTGAATTACTTTTTCTTTTGTGCTGCATAGGCTGCTCACATTTATGTGGTTTCATAGACATCTAGATATGAGGTTTTATAGATATTTTTAATGTAAGTACAAGCAAAGATAAAACTTGAATATAAAATTGTTTAAATGCTAAATAACTAAATTTTTAAATATGCTTGAAAATATTACAGTACTTAATTTGATGCTATTTTAGTGGAGTATTTTTTTAGCAAAGTGTCTTCTGATATTTTTGCCCATTTTTTATATTTTATTACTGAAGCTCGACTTTTTTTACTGAATGTATTTTTCAGCTTGCATAACTTTAGTCGAGCATTGACATTGAGTTTTTGTGCATGAAGTCACAGATATGAGGGCTTAGTTACGATTTCAATTTTCTTTAGTTTAGTTACCAAGCAAATTAAATATTTTTTACAAGAATATTGCTTATATTATTTAATTGCTTAAATTAATATCGTGATGAATTGAAAATTACTAAAATCTACTCACTAATAATTTTCTTCTGAGCATTATAAAAAAAAAAAACATTTTCATTAAAAACATTTTCTTGAAATGTCCCTGCTTTGCTATTTATTCCTTATGGCTATGAACTATTATTGTATAATTTTCAATGTAAAAATTAAAGTAGTATTTAATAGATTAAAATTTTTAAAAAGGATAACACTCAAAACTTATGAACTTTATGAATCAAATAAGGAATATTAAAACACAGTAGTCTATTTAAAAAAAAAAATATATATATATAAAATGAAATTAACCAAAATGTCAATCTACCAGAAAAAATTCCTCTATATATTCCATACATTTTAGCCCTTTCATTGTTTTTTTAAACATAATTCTTAATAGTTTATAAATAAAACTCACTTTCTAGATTTAAAAACATTGACCCATTGTGCTGTTCAGTAATCTTAATTTAAAATTTTTATAGGCACTGAAATAAAAATTCATTTTTTAATTGTTTACTTTTTATTGACATATGAATGCTTTAAGTACTAGGAAAATAATTATCTTTAATAGATTATCTAATTTGTCTATTGCTTACTATGCTATTGTCTATAGCTATTGATATGCTTTCAAAATAGATATATATTTATTAAAATAATTTTGAGCAAAATTTATTTCAAAAATTTAAAATGTTTTTTTATTACATTATTAAATTAATATAATAAAATGGCAAATGAGGAATTGATTCTAATTTTCTTCCCTCTATCTTTTCCTTCTTTCTTTTTTTATTTTATTTTTTACTGAAAACTATAAGAAACTACATTTTATTTTATTCATCAAAAAACAACACATTTCTATTAGCTGGTTTAACTCTATATTAATTGCATGGACTTTATATTAATTGCAATTATTACTGTGCAACTATTTATGAGTAAGACTAAGAAGTAGAAAATAACAATATAATTACGTTTCTTGAAAGTGGTTCACTGTGATTTACTTTTCCTTAAATAAAATTTGTCTTGTACATTATATCATATAAGTTTAGCAGTACAATATACAACTCATATGTATTATGAATTATTAGATAATACATTTATAAGATTAATGTAATTAACTTGTCATTTAGGTATTTTTCAGTTACTTGTCCTTTGTACAATACCACTTAAAATGTTGTGATTGACAAAGCATATTATTATTTATTTTATTTATAATAAACTGTTATGGTTATTTTTTCATTTTGACTATTTTTAGTTTGTTAAAAACTCTGTGGTTGTACATTTCACTAAGTTCTCAAGTGTCTGATTATTGCCACTAGTTATTATAATTTTAAGAAAAATAACACAAATCGCGATAACTCTCCAAAAAATACGCCCATCTCAAATATGTTTTCAAATAAAAATTGCTAAGTAAAACTGCAATATGAAGAATAATGGTGCTGCAATGAAATGACGTAATTTTCAATGAATATAAAAATGTATGTCTGATCGCAAGCCTGCAAATTTTGTATTATTTTTAAAAATTAGAAATTTAAAATAGTCGATTTGTAACAATGACCTCCAGGCGTCATTTGTCTGAAGAATTGCGATGGAGATCTAGTGCAAGAATAAAGGCAGGACAAAGTCAGAAGTGACAAAAGGGCTAAATGTGAATCCTTCTGTGGTTCATAGACTTAGGCAGACTTATTTCTAACCTCAGGTTCGACTTCCATAAGGTTCACCCAAGGATGGCCAAATATTACAACGAGCTCCGATTACTGATATTTTACAAAGAAATATAAGCACAACTTAGTCAACAACTGAGTCAGCTTATATCCTCCCTTAGTGCAGCCATCTAAAGATTAGTGTCAATGTCTATTATGCGAAAAGTCTTCACGAACGCTGTTTTTTGCTAGACCAGCCATTTGCATGCCACTCTTGTCTTGCCATAGAAGGTAATTTATGAGGTTGCCACAACATGTCCACTGCACACCTGACCAATTGAAGGCTGTTCTCTTCTCAGATAAGTCCAGGTTTAGCCTCCAAAGGGATGGTAGGCATTGCTTGATTTGTAAAGAATCTGGAACCTGATATCCATCAAACATCTGTGACAAAGATGCATACCAAGGAGGTGGTATCTCTGAGTGGATGTACAGACCTGCATGTTATTCCAAATGGAATTGTGAATGTTTATGTGTATAGAAATGACATGCTTGATGTTTATGTCTGCCCTTATGCTGGAACAATGGGTGATGATTTTGTGCTGCAGGACAATATTGTGATGCTGCACACGGCTTGCAACATAGATTATTATCTTCCGCAACAAACCAGTCAGTACATGGAGTGGCTAGCTTTATCACTGGACTTGAGTTCTATCAAGCATGCTTGGGATGCTTTTGGACGATGTGTATCTGCTCTCAATCCTCAGCCCCTTATTGCACTTGCAACTGCTTTTCAAGAACAATGGCTGGCACTTCTATTGGAACTGGTGAACTGCATAATTACAAGCATCGCACATTTCATTATGTGCTGTTTTGCTGCTAGTGGTGATCATACTCCTTACTGAAGATACTTTTTCTATTCCAAACTGACCTATCTGATTTGTTCATTTCATACGAATACTAATTGCTGTAACACAATTGTCTGGTTAATACTTTTATGTTATTTTATACATTATCATGTGCACTATAATGTGTACCAGTTTTATTAAATTATATGTGTAACTTTTTGAGTTATTGTCATTTTCAGGATTTTTTCTTAATTTATGATAATTAGTGTATCTTGGCCGGGATAGCCTGGTCGGTAGGGCGCTGGGCCCATATCCAAGAGGTCGTGGGTTCGATCCTCGCCGGCCGAAGACTCCCCGTGTAGTAAATGGTGACTGATGCACGTTAAATCTGTCGAGTTTCAAAGTCCTCCATGTTCCCATAACAAATCAATACCTCTGGGGGTACTGATCCAGGAGTTTCCTTGTCTTCTGGATTGGTTCAAAATTACAAGGCTACGGAGTTGAACATTAGTAGTCGTAAACTCATGAAATTGGGTCGGCTGTTCAACGACGGTTATAAAATAAAATAAAAAATTAGTGTATCTTGTTTTCTTTTTTTTCACATAAGCATAGTGAATGAACCAAATATTTTTTGAAGTGTTCCTTTGTTTACGCGCAATTGATTTATTCTTTGTAGTAAGAAATATTTAAAGTTATTTACTCATATTAAAGGAAGCCCAAGAAAATTATCAAAGGAAGATGGAGGAGTTGTCTACAGAAAACAGAAGAATTGACAAGCAAAATTCTGAATTACATAATGCTATTAAAAAGCAAATGCAACTTATTAATAATTTGAAACGACAAAAGGTAAAATTTCTATAATTATGTTCTTAAAGACTTTTTAGACTATATATGTAAAAACATTGTTAATTTTCATGATATTATATGATGTTTTTTTAAATATGTCGGAATTTTATTTTTAAGAAAAGCTGCATTTATATAGATTGGTTTGTAAAGTGAAAGTTTAATTTCTAAGAAGTGTTGAACTAAGTTAGTTTCTCTGTCTAATGCATTAAACATATGAATTTTTTTCTTTTTAAAAACTTATATTTCTATATATAAACTACATATGAATTTTTTTTATATTCAACACGGACTGTAAGTTAGTCTTAATTTTACAAATTTTTTTTACATATTAGAAATATGTAAAAAAAGAAATTACATATTAGGACCTAGAGAAGAAATTTTTTTGGAAAGGTTTCTGTCTTAATAAATAGAGAAATGACTAATGAATAAATTGATAGTTATAATTTTTTCAAATTGAGAAATTTCTGAAATTTTGACTATAGTTCTTTTCAATTTAGTCTTTCTTGATATTTTTAAACTAACTTATCAATGCAGACTTAATTTTTAGTTCTTACAAATAATATAAATTTTTATCAGGTTGCATTATTACCAGCCGTAATTATGTTCTTAGAAATGTGTGTATGTTTTTAACAATGACTATAGGACTTTTATAGAGATATTAAGATACTCATTAAAAAATAGAAAAAAAGATAGTAAAATACGAATCAAAATTTTTTATATTAAGAATCAAAGTAATTTGTAAATTAATTTGCAACAATAATTTTATATAAGGTTTATCAAAAGTTTTAGAAAAACATTGATAAAATCAATACACCATGAACATTATCATCAGCTTTTTTTTATCAAAGATCTTACTTGTAATAACAAATATCCCTAAAAGTTCTTCAAGAACATTTTATTAAAAAATTCTCTCTTTTAATTATAATTGGATGTTCCCTATGAGATACAGCTTATAATCTTTGTAAGAGTTGTTGTTTCTTTGACAAATGTGTCTGATTTATTATTCTTGCTATAAAACAAATAAATTTGAATTCAATAATTATTTTTGTAAGTTTTATTTCCAAAAGAGGGAGTTTATTTCCACATTGGGCTGTCTGGCCAACTATGATGATGATGATGATGGTGGGGAAATACTCTTTTAGTAATTTTAATGAAGGAAGTAAAATATAAGAATATATAAATAAGAATACAAAAATGCATGAAATAAGCCTGCTAAGCTATTCTGCTTATTGATGTAGTAAAACTAATTTGATTTTATCTTTTAAAGCTGCTGAAGATTCACATGGCAAAGAGAGATTTTTAATGGCTTATTTAAAATAGTAACAACTACAAAATTAATCTGCTGTATTTTTCTGCTGGTTGTTAGATTTAATTTGTATTTTACAGATGCACGTTGAAGCTGCTACAGCTGTGCAGTTTTCGGAAGATGAATTTATGAAAGCCCTTGATCGAGGTACCTGAGGTATAGCAAATTTAAAAAAAATAATCTAGAAAGTTTGTTTATACCTGGATATGAGTGCCTTCTTTGTATGTGTGTATCCCTTTATAATTGTTTCTTCTCATGTTATGAAAATGAATATATGTTCAAATATAGTTATGGGCTTTAGTTTGTATATAACAAAATCTATAAATAAATACAGATATCTGTTATATTTTATAAGATAGTATTCTTAATATATATGAAAAATCCTGCAATATGATGTATATATTTTCACTTATGATTCTCGTGTGTAAAAACAATTATTTAACTGAAAAAATAGTGCATTACTTACTTGAACCTGAGTTTGAGAAAAACTAAACCAAATTACTAAAAATTCGGCAAAATTTTCTTTACATTTCCAGCAATTCTGAAGCTTTAAAATTAAAGTGAAAGAAAAATATATATTTTGAAAATTTTCCTGTATAAGGAAAGAAGAGCTCATTTACCATGTGGTTTTTAGTATTATGTATTATTTTTTTTTTAAAATTTCTATAGTAAACCAAATCTTGTATGATTTTACTTGTCTGTTAAAGAAGTTATTTTTACGATATTTTTCTTTATATTTTTAAATCAATTAGAGATAATTTTTCTAAAAATGTTCATTTTTAAAATTTTTCTTTCTTAATATCTTTGAAATGATTGTAGTTTGAAAATCTCTTTATTTAAGAAATCACATCTTGTTTACAATGCACTGTAACAGTTCAGTGTTTCTCAATTTTTTTTTCTAGCAACATACTTTATTTTTATGTGACATGTGTCATTTTGATTATAAAAAAGAACTATTTTTAATAGTTTAATGGTTTTTCTTTACCTCATTTATTTGTAAAGAAATATACTCAAATTATGTATTTTGTATAATTGTAATGTATGTTAAACAGTCATTAAATGTGTGCAATAATATAGCTATATGCAATTTTTAAACTAGTGATAATAATTATAGAAAAATACCATTTGTAATATATCTTATATACAATAATTTAGTACTACTATTCAATTTTAAGTTATAAAATATATAATTGCAAAATTGCAATGTATGGTTTAAAATAATCCTGATTATGTTAGTTTAATGCTGGTTAGGATATTAGAAAAGATTTTCAAATTTGTGGCATTTTTGAAACTGATTGATTTAAAAATAATCATTGTTGGTGATTAATATTGATTATTGAATAAGACTTGCACATGTAATAATGCTCAGCATCAAGATTGAATTAAAATGTTGACTGATGGGAACTTCATAGGTCATCATTAAAATGAAAAATACACAGACCAGATAATTTTACATATTTTTTTTTACAACTATATGCAATCATTTTTTGGTTTAAGACATTAGTAAGCTCAAATATGGTGCACTGACTTACTTTTTATATGACAAGCAGTTAATAAAGCTTCACTAATTAACTTTAAAAAGTTGGTAACAAGTTCAGACAACATAAAAAAATACTCACCTTTTAAAAATCCAAAAAATTCTTTACAAATAATCTTTCATCTCAAGAGTGTCTTTTAAAACGATTATTTTTACATACTGAATCATGTTAAAAAAGTTGCTGCAGCATCTGAGTAATTTTTGGTAACAGACCTGATACTTCTCTTGGACAAGGCAAAACAGTATAAACAAAAAAATATGTAAAGAAAGTCAAAGATATTTTCTAGATTTATTATAAAAGGAATTTTTTAAAATTCATAAGTATTCTGAAGTTATTTTACATGTTGGAAAATGAATTTGACTTTGTCGGTTTGGACAGCCAATTTTCTATGATTGCTCTTACAAAGGAAGTAAAAATCTAAAAAATTTCTATTCAAATTGAATCAAGTTTAAATTAAAGAGCATGATCGAAAAAATGCATGATTGGATAAAAATATGTCAATATTCTTCAAAGTTTTAACTTATTGAATAGTAAAAAAAGTATTCCTGACTAAACAGTCTAGTCATCCGACTCATACCTGAAAAATTACTGGTTCTATCCTAGTTGTTTTTTTATTTTCATTTTTTCATACTGAAAAATGTGTTTTTTTTTTTTAAAAATTTAAACCATAGATATTAAAAAAAAGATACTGATACAATTTAGTAACTATTTAAAATTTATTTATTAACTTTAATTGGCAACTTATTATTCTTATAAACTAAATGGGAATTTTCACTTCCACTTGAATAATTTATTTTTTTGAATAACAATAAAATTTTTTCCATTTAAAAAAAATAAAATATTTCATAAAATTTAGAATTTTTTCATAAATTTTTATTTATATTACAAAAAATAAATATTTTTGGAGAGGAAAACATATTTTATTAAAAAAGTAGTTTTCTAATAATAAATTTAAACTAATAAATTAAGCTAATTCATACATTTTTTAAAAAGAAATCATGCATTCCAATTCATAAAATAAAATTAAGCATTTTTAATTGAAGAAAGTGAAAATTTGTCACTAAAATATATAGATTTTCAGCCTATAATTCAAAATAATAAAACAATATCACATTTTTCATATGAAAATTAAAAATTGAGCTTCAGCTGGGACAGAACCTTTCTCATCTAGGAGTCAGATGCCTCAACCATTCAGCCAAGAATACTCTTTCTATTTGTCATTTTTAATCTTAATTTTAAATAAGGTAAAACTTTGAAGAGTCACATCTTGACCCAGAGGCATCAGTGTGACAAATGTTTACTCTATACTATGTTTTTAACTATGTTTTATAGTTTAAATATGGTTTCATTTCAATAGGAGTCGAGTTCATTTCAATCGACAAATAGGCAAATTTATATTGACAAGAGTGTACTTCCTTTGTTAAAAATTTATAGAAAATAAAGAGTTTTACAAATTGATATAATATTTTACATTATAATTTTTAATCATATTAATTTGTGGAAATCATAAATGTTTACACCAACAAACAATTAAATTTCATAATAAAATACAGTTTGTTGGACATAAAGAATGCCCGAAATTTGAAATTTACCAACAACTATCCTTTTTTTCTCTTTTTTCTTACATTTCAAACAACCTTAACTATTTCAGATAAACCTATTTGATTTAAAAATTAGCTGTAAAAGTTCGGTATGATTTTCATGATTTATTGAAGAAAAATTTACGAAATTTGAGGAATGTTGAGTGACTCTAAATATCATCATTGTTATTATAAATTCCCTAAGTATTATTTCAAAATAATCATACTTTTTAATCGCCCAGTCATATTTTTTAATACCTTATGGAAGTGAAAATATGTATCTGAAATTCAAGTATAAAGTTATGCTAAATTTTAAATCTGACATGTTTAGGATATATCATATAAGCTCCTATAACATATTTGTGTGCTGTGACATAGCAGTTGAGAAACACTATACTAAAAAGATGAATTTTGAGAATTTTTTATCTTAACCCATTAATGAATAAGTCCGAATTTTTCAATAATAGTTTGCATATTGATTTAAATTGACACATTTTAAATAGTCGAAAAATCCTTACAATTTAGGAACAAAATGGCAAAACACTATCAAAATTTAAATTTGTGATACTCCAATTAAAAGTACTATTACAATAGTTAATACAAATTAATTTGTAAATACATGAATACTCTTATTTTAAACTCTGCTAAACTATTTTCAAGGCACATTTAAAATAAAAAATTCTCAACTGATTAGCTAATAAAGGGGAGAGGGGGCTAGTGTAGATAAATGGAATATTTCTATTATTGGTCACTTAAAAAAATCTCGATAAATTATAGCTGATTGGCAAAACTTCATTACCCTTTTCATATATAGTTTCAACACAAAACTCTAAATAGTTATGAAGTGATTAAATAAGGTTTTTAAGGTTAAATTCTTAATTTTTTCTTTAATTGCAACTTTAGACTATTTTTTATTGATTGTTTTTATAAATAAGAGTTATGATATAAATGAATATGCTAATTTTATATTTTAAGAGTCACTTTTGATTTACCTTTATTTAATTACCAAATTATGAGCTTAAAAAATCTAATGATTGGACTGGACTAGTGTGGACATGCCAAGATTAACAAAGTCTTTTAGTGATAGTAAACTTATTTTAATACTTGCAGGAATTTCCTTTATGATACCACTTTAATGTAGAGATCTAAAGACCTTCAGTTCTTGTGATGATATATTTTTAATGCAAAATAACATATACTAATGATCACAAATTTATTAAATAATCAAATTTTGTATAATTTTTGCTACCGCTATTAAAAGTTTTCAAAAAACTGTAAACAACCCTGATACTATATTGACATATTTCTAGAAGAGGAAATCATCCATTCCTACTATATTTATAGTACTAGTATAATAGCAATTAAAGTTAGCAAATTTTGTTTAATTTGGCCTATCCTTTGATAACTTTCTGGCATTATCATCATGTATTTGTTTTAATTGTTTAAATATTGTCATAATCAACTTTAATCATTGTAAAATCAACTTTAATCATTGTAAAATCAACTTTATTAGACCATAAATGAAACTTTAAATTGTAACAGTTGCTACCGCTTTAAATAATCTGGAATGGCTCTCTCTAAAATGGGAGAAATTTTAATGTAAGTAAGTATTGGGCTTAAAATTTAATTTTTATAAGGCTTAAGATAATTTCTAGATTTAATTTTATGACAAAAATTAGTTCTATTTTGATTTTACTTCCTTTTTTTTTATTAGTAACAATAGATTAATAGACTTGTCTATTCTAGTTCCATGACATGTATACACTAGTCACATGCTGTAGGGCTAGTGTGAGCAAAAACAATTTTTTTTTTAAAAAAAGACTACTATTCTCAAAATAAAGATCTAATTTTAATTAAAATACAAGAAATGATTTATGAGATTATTTTTCAAATTTGTAAAAACTGTCCATGCCAACCCTCTTTTCCCCTACCATAGTTGATAACATTTAAAAGAAACAATTATTTGAAAATAATTTGTTAAATAAATAATTCCTTGAACTTACAATTCAATTTTAGAAGCATCTATAAAGAATATATGCACTAATGTGCTTTTTCCTGCAAATCAATGGGCTTATTAATAAATAAATTCTTGTTCATCAAAATATCTCATTGGATATATATTTCTATAAAATCGAGTAATGTGTTTACTAATGCTTTGCTTATAATTTTATGAATTACTGAATGAGATGATCTTCCATTTCTCTTTTTACTAATTTTGAACTTATTTCTTCCAAAATTCAATTTGACTTCCAGGTTTAATATTTACTGTTTTTCTTCCACCCAAAAAAATTCTTCCATTTCTAAAAATAGTTTCACTTCCTTTTTTAATATTTTGGGCATACTTCCATAACTAAATAATATTTCTTCCTATTAAGTAAAAATTGATTAGTTATTTTTGGGAAGAAATGTAAGGAGTTAACATGTTGAAATGTTTCAGGACATTATTTTAGATACAGTTTTAAATAGTCTTGAAAAAATAAAGCTTTATACTTTTTGAACTTGGATCGAATTAAAGGACATTACTAAGTGTTACTATTTCATGCACATAGCATTAAAAAGATATTCTCTTAATTAACTAAAATGATAATCTTTTTTGACACCAAGTTTACCCATAGTCTTACAATCCAGTAACATATTTCTTAAAATGAAAATGATGTCATGTTAAATTAATTGTTTTCTTTATTTCTACTAAGAACTCATAAAAGTCTAAATCTTGAATATTCAAGCTCAAATCAATAATTTGATTGAGATACTTATTGCAAAATATTGTGAATTGCTATTTCTTATTTGTGAAAATTTTATATTCAGCCGTATGTTTATTATTTATTTGAAAATTACCTTATCTTCAAATATTGACAGATTAATTTCTATTTGATTCATGTGATTTCTAGTAATTGTTCGAAATTACTTTATTATTTTTACAGAATGTATTCTACAAAAACATATTTTAAAATAATTATTTTTATGCTGATTAAAAAGACTTAATAAATTTAAACTTTTATTTATAATAAGAAAAACCTACGTTTGTTTTTCTTAGTGGTTAAGACTGAAAGATGGGATGATGAGAGTACTTTCTTTTTTGAATAACTATAATTTTCAGATAATTTATTATTTAATGAAAAGTTAAATATGCCAAATTCTAGCATTCTGGTGAAACCTTTTCATTTTCAAAAAATTGGCATAAGATGGGACACATCGTAGAAGAGGATTGATTGGCCGCTGTGTTTTTAGTTGAATGCAGAGAAATATCTAGCAATTCATTTAATTAGTAGTAACCATTCTTGCCATAGTAGTAAGTGTTAAACTATATAAGTAATGAAATTATGTTGGCATGATTTGAGTTTTTTCTGAAACTGACTTATCTCATGAAATTTTTTACAGCCATGTTCTCGTAATTTGTGTAAAATTTTTTTGTGGGATATTTAAAAGATAAATTTTTCTTGAAGATTGAAGATAATCATTGCATATCTAAAAAAGCCATTATTCAAAGAAAATAAAGAAGTTAATATTAGTTGCTAAGACATACATCAGCACTAAATACTTAGTTGCTCAACATGGTTGAGTCATTTTTTAAATAAAGTTTTTTATTAACAAGGGGGATATACACTTGGGAGATATACTTAGGGATAATACTTGGTATATTAGTATTTTCTTATGGGTATTAACCCTTTAAAATAATAAAGCACACTAGGCAGCTGATTTCAAGAAAAAGTCATTTAAAAATTTAAGCATTTATAAAAGGTGGTTATTATAATTATGTTAGATTTTAAAGTGATTCTTCCAAAATGTATAGGTCTTAATCAACTTCTGACATTTATTTGAAGGTAAAAATAATCTTATAAAGCATTACAGAATTCTTCAGAGTTAATTGAAGGTCCTCATGATGACTGTAAAATAAAAGTAGTTAATTCATCTTCAATTTTCACTTTAAGTTTTTAATAAAATGATATATTTGTGGATCATTTCTAAACTTTCAAAAGATTGAGAAATCCATTTTGAATGTTAATGAAATGACATTCTTGATATGTAATAATATATAATAAATAGCAAAATTAATTAATAGAAATCTAACTTTTAAATTCTTATAAACACAATATATAAATAGAATTATTTTAACCACTATTTTACTGAAAATTTAAAGCATTACTGTAATTTAAATATCAATAAATACCTAATAATTTAAAAATCTCATTAGATTTATATTTAAATTCAATTAAAAAAAAATATTAAAAAAAACTATTAGGAAAAACAGTTGTGCCCTGTGATTCAAACCCCAAGCATCTCATTGTTGGGCAGATTTCATACTACTAAGCCATTGTGCTATTATCGAAATGAAGATATAACCCCTGTGGCAGAATCGTGGTGACACAGCGACATTGTCTCATAGAGTTACTGAGTTCTGGCAGAAAGATTTTTCCTTTTGGGAAGTAAAACACTTTCGAAAATTTCTGTAGAAAAGAAAACCAAAGATTTTTTCTTTTTTCCAGAATTATATTCAAAAGATTCTTTTCTAGCGCATCAGAAAGGGAAAAAAATGCTTGTGATTTTTCTGTTCTTATTTGAGAACTATAAAAAATAAAGAGAAATGAAGTAAAAAGTTTTAGTTTTCTTTTCTGCAGAAATTTTCGTTCTATTTTTTTATGCAATTATTACTATTGATTTCCTCATACTACTGTACTTTTATTAATACTGTATTACAACTGAATCTCAAAATGAAAACACGCATTTAGTAACCCCTTTTTGAAAAGTCCAATTAGCGTGATTTTGCAGTCGATCTTTTTTTATGGTAGTTACTACTACTAATTTCATGATTTTTTTTTAATGTGATGATATACAAAAGATGAAAAAAATAATTATTGTCTTTTCCCTCTACAAAATGCAAGAATATCGACATAATGTTAGAATAAAAAAAATATTACATTTTCAATTAAAAAAAATTTTTTTTTTGAAGTTGACGCTTCTGTTACTTTAAATTAGTAACATGCATATTTGTAACTTTTAAAGGTATCTTGCAGAAATATATTAGTATTAGAGAGGTATGTCGCAGAAAGCCTGAAAAAAATTATGCCTCAGGGAATTTATTTAGTATATAAAGTATGCTTAAATTTTCAAATGAGATTTTATCAAAATTGCCTGGGTGGTGTGCACTTTAATTTTTTTGATAGATTACCACCCAAAGGTGAACTACTAATATAATAAGATTCATCCCTGAGTGGATTTTCCAACTTGTGCCCTCTCCTATCTTAGGATCATTTTCTCAAATAATTTTAACTGTAATTTCATTTATTGTTCTTAACTTGTCATATTTTTTTATTTTAAAATTTTGACTAATTGCTTATCCAGCAATTACAAAACTTCTTTGAAAAACATTCTTAACTGAAAGTTGAAAATTAATTATGATTGAAAGTTTATTATGAAGTCAAAGCTATATTATGAAAACTTATTATTAGAATCTGGACTGGTTGTATTTTTGATATTGAGAGAACTTCATTATGTGTTGTCATATTTATAAAGAGTATTTAATGTACATTTTTAATATAAAAGGAAAGAATTTAATATAAACACTAGAATTATTGTTATCATTTAACTGCTGTTGGATGGTTTTACAGACTGTACAACTTGAATAGTTTTTATTTTAAATTAATTTTGAACATATATCACCTTATTATTATTTTAAGAATATCTAGATAGAATTTAATTTTCAACTATTGAAATTTTAAATATTGCTAAAAATTGAATTATTTGTATTAGTAAGACATAAAACATGGCGAAATTCAACAGCTGTAATTAGTTTTATGTAGCATTTGACACAGTGACAAAATATGTCCACGGTTGAAAAAAAACATAGGTATTCATTTTTTCACCTTTGTTCATATAGTAGGAAAAAGTTGTGTAGAGAAAGAAAAAAATTTACCAAAATCTTTTAAATCTGAAATGTTTTCCTCTCTCTGTTGCTTTTAAATGTAAAAAAAAGTTCAAAATGTAGAAATTTTTCATAAAATGTTTTAAATATTTAAAAATTGTTTTCAAAAGTATTGTATGGTTTAAAAAACTTAAAGATAAATATGATTTTATTTGCACATTGAGAAAAAATAATTATAGTGTCTACTATTTTTTTCATTTAATACATATATGTTTTATGCTCATTCGAGTAAATTAAAGTACATCATTGAAAATTATGTGAAATAATTATTTAAATTTTTTACATGATATGAAGTTATGAAATATATGTAAAGATTTTAATAAACTTGTATAAAGTTTCTTGTATCATTTTCTCTTTTTCTATTACATGCAACTTTTTTGCACTATATTAATAGTGAAAAAAATAAGTGTTTTTTGGTCCACTCTAGTTCACAGTAATTAAGGTATAAATTACAAGTTAATGAAAAATTATTCATGTTAATTATAAATATGAGTTACTTTCTCAATTTTAATGTTTTATCAAATTTAATTGAAGTTAATTTACTTCAAGTCAATGTTATACATTTAAAAATGTTTATTTTTTAATATAAGGCACCTCATCCATGTTCTTGCTTGTGGCATGTTTGTGAATTAAGAGTTTTCCATGTGATGTTAAAACTTTATGAATTAAGCATTCCAATCTTTTACAAAGGCAATAAATCAGTTTCTCCTCATTGCTGAATTCAGGAAAACTGAATTTTTTTGTTGGAGGAAATGAGTACTTTAGAGGGATATTTTTCATTATCTTAAAGCTGGTTGCCATGATGTGGGAAATCAGCGCTGTTAATGATATTTGATGCTGAATCAAATAAATAACTAAGTATGTTGCAATCTAATGAAATGTCAATTAATTGCAATGTTATTTTTCTTCCATAGTTTAATGTTTATTCAATATTTTAATGACATTGTTCATGAGAAAAGTAAGTATGAAATCTTGAATATTTAGTTAGAACATATCAATTATTATTCTTATGCTCATATTCTTGTTATTGGTCATTTCATTTATTGTTTGAACCATAAAACTAATCAAATTATGGTGTTTTGCTCTTAAATTTATTAAATATTTAAACTTAATATTACTTTTAAATTGACATCATTTAATATGTAAATTCATTTTTTTGAGACTGTAATGTCATAATTTTAAATAATCATTTGCCCATATTTAAGGGCATTATTTTAAAATTATTTTTTAACACTCATATAAGAGCATAAAACAAACTTACACACCTTGCAATTCATGTTATCAATTGTACTTTTGTATTTTATCAAAATAAATGAAAAAGAATTGACTTTTTTTACAAAGGTATTCATTCATAATGAATGATGATAAAATGAAAAATTGCCTGCCATGTACTCCTAGTTCTTACACAGTTTGAAAAAATATCATGGTAATTTTTTAGAACTATGAAACTAGATATGAGATTTTTAACTTTTATACTTGCTTACAAATTTAATTAGAATTTGTAAATGCTTTATTCTGTAGTGTGGTTTTACATGACAACTTACTTCATAAATGTTTTGGAGTGTATTTAAAAATGATTGGAATTTTTTGAACTTTAAATTGAAGTGATCTTCATTAATTTATTATGTGCATTTTTGTTTTCAGCTAAAATGTTATGTGAATTTCCTGCAGAAAGGCTCTTTTTAATTTAGGCATTTAATTTTGTTTTTAAATATTATTAAAAAATCATATTTTCTCACTTGAAACTTTGTACTTTTATATATTCTTCTTTAACTATATTTGTAATCATTTGCATCATTAAAATTGAGGCATTTGGTTTCAAAATGAACTTAGTTTAGGGCCTTATATGCCACCAGGCACAAAGTAGGATAAGTAAGTAATTACCAAAACATTAGGGAAGACAAGTAGAAAGTGGTTATTTTCTAGATATTTGAATTTGGCTTAAATGTTTTTAAGATGACTGTTTCTTAAAAACAGTTTGATGTTATACTTAAATCTCAAGTACTTTTGTTTATAGAGAAGCTTGTGTGAATATTACTAGTCTCTTTACACAAATATGAGTGCTATGTGTGGAAAATTGTTTTTTATTGTGGAAAATAAAAGCTGAAGAAATATGTGTTCTTTTTTAATTCGTAGAATTGCCAGAGGTTTAAAAAATGGACATAATTGGAACTAAGAGGCAATGCAGCCAGAAAAGTGTTAATTTGAGGTGTATTTCTTCAAAAAACATGGACTAAATTTTTTTTAACCTTATGGTATTAAAAAAACTCAGTAACTAGCCTTTATGAAAATGCTTTCTTCCCTTTTAAAGAGTTGCATTGTATTGTATATTTACGGAATATAATCTATAAATTAAAGTATGTACCTTTTATATATCCTATTCAAGGGAAGTTTGTTTGCTCTTGGTGAAAATATGCAAATTAAAAGGCAATCTTTTGTATATGAGGCTATCACAACAATAAACATTTCATTTAAAAAATATCTTTAACGTGCACATTTACTTAATTTTTTGTTACTATAATAGAAAAAACGAATTTTGTTTAGACTAAAGAGATTAATATATACACGGAAAAGTTTGCTGATTTGGAAACCAAATGCCTCTCTCATATTTTATTCATGATGATACCATTTGCTTATGGTTTATTGAAAGAGAATAGTTTTTGAAATGATGGAATTGTTTGAGTATAGCTAATGTTAATAACTTGATATGGGTCATAATTACATATTTTGAAAATTTAAACATTGTATTTGATGTAATGCTTTTCATTTATTGAAACATGTAATAAAATTTTCTTCATTTTTTTATCAAATGTTTGAATTATTTTTACATGATTATTATTAAAAATTACTATTATTTCACTATGTCAAAAAAATAAATAAAATATGGAATAATTCTAAGCAAAAAATGTATAAGCAAGTAATTATTGGAATTATCTGAATTTCAGTTTTCAGGAATGTTCAGGGGAAAAAAGACAAAATGCTGGCTCCAGGATTGAAATTCAGGGCACTTGAAGGTTAAGGAAAGAGCTCAGTGTAGAACATTATATAACAACCGAACTAAACAAGAAATTCTATTTCATATATATTAACCTATGGTTAATTTTAAGTATGCAAGCTTCCTTAATAAATTTCTAACTTATAGTTTAGAATATTTTTTATTTCCTTTTATTCTTTGAAATATGTTCTATTAAAAATAGTTATGTTTAAATTTTTAAAGTTGTAAGTATTTTAATTTTTTTCAAAGGTATTATAATAACATTATAAAATGAAACAAAAAAGTATTTTGAAATCTTTGTTAGTTAGTTAATAAAAAAGAAATTGTGTTTACATAATTCTCCATAGGTTAACATAAAGGAAGTTGAATCATTTTTCTGTAACGTGTACTACTTATTGCAGTACTCAAAAGCATTATATTTATGCACAATTTGACAGCTAATGCAAAAGTTTATTTTAAAAATTAAGCATGTTTATGCTAACAAGGTTGGACTGTATTTGTGTGATTGAACAAAGCAAGACATTTTTAATTAACATTTATAATTAAAACAAACATTTTATAATTTTTTTCATGCAATTTTATAGCTTAGATAAATTTTATTTATAGAAATTTCATTAATTGTTTTTATGCTACAGTAAATATTTGTGTCTATGATGTAATATTTTTTTATTGAATTAATTTTATAATTATGTTATTTAACCTATATTAATTCATTCACAGAGAGACTTAAATTATAAATGCTTCCTTTTATTGCCAAAATTAAACATATTTACTAAAAATCTTGAAACCATGTGTTATATACAAGTCTGATAAAATGAAAAGAAAGAGATCATTTTGTCACATCGTGATCTGGAAAACAGTTTAAGTACCGAAGCCAAACCCTTTCTATGGGTTTCTGCACTAAAAAGCAAATGAAATGTGTATGAAAAAAATGTAATTTGTAAAAAACTCAGGGACATGACAATCGTTGCATGCAAACAAGCGCATAAATAATAGCCCGTCAGATGTTGTTGCTCAGTCTGTAAGCTGTGTCAGTGAAATTATGCACATTTTGCAAGGGTCAAAGTTACTGTTTATGCATCAATACTTGCTTATTAAGCTGATTTACTGGGAGAATATATTTAGATAAGAAAAAGTATGTAACATAAAATTTTATAAGCATGTACAATAAAAAATAAATAAAAGGTATAAATGTAGTTTTCAAAAGATAAAATTTAATGAAAAGTTATTCCATTGAAAAATGTTAATTAAATACAGTTTTACTGAAGATAAAATGGCATAGAATATGTACAATAATGTCTATTTACATTGATATTACACTCTTTACTTTAATAAAAATCCCCACTGTACACTTTATAGTCAATTATACTATTTTGAAACTTTTCAAATGTATGTTATAAACACAATTCAATGTGGTATCATTTTTATCATGGATTTAGTTTAAACCAGAAGAACTTTATTATTAATTCCATTTTTAAAGTTCATTCGTTGATAATTTTGCAATGGTATTTTCTTGTGTAATAATGGGCGTTCTCAGCCAACGAGTTGATTATGCACAAAGGCAAATCATTTTATTTAAATAAGAATTTTTTTATTTAATATATAATACATATAAATTCTTTTTGGTCGAAAGTCAATATGAGATAAAGTTGAACCCTCAATATTCTGTGTGCATTAAGTTGTGTGAAAAGTTTTTCTTCAACTTGAAATGGATAAAAATAGCATGTTTTTTTTTAGTTTATCAACAATTTTCAGTGTAAAATATCTTATGTGCGTTATATTTTCTAAATCACCCTATTTAATTCAACTTTTAAACATTAAGAGAAACTTTGAATTACTTTTCTTAAAACCACCTTCTTTATACATCAAACTTTCTTAACTACATCTTTGTCTCAGTTTCATCAAATTCGTTAAAGCTGCTATAACCAGATGCAATACTTGTACCTAAAAATTAAAAAAGAAAAGTTATCTTTCATAAAAAAATAAAAGTCTATGGAATGTAATTAAAACTATAGAATTTTAAATACCTTATTATTTTTTATTGAAACTACTCTTATGATAAGTTTTAAACATTAAATTTATATCCCGAGTGTCCCAAAAATGACCAACGGATTGAAAAATCAATTAAAAAACACTGAAGGAGTTAGAATAGTGCAGTTTGACATGTTCTGTTTCTCACTGTCCTCTTGCCACTATCTGTGCCTTTCACAGATGTTAAGCTGCATGTTCTGGAATTTATAACATTTTTATGGCAGCAAAGGTGGCATCTCCAAACCCTCAATAAGCTACATAGTGTTAAAACCAATTTGGACCATTTGCCTGTGCTGCACCTGCGTAGTGCAGACGTTAAACTTACTCGACTGCGAATCGGTCACACCCGGTTAACACATCTTCATTTACTTTTCGGAGAACCTCCTCCTCAATGCAATACGTGTAACGTTCCTCTAACCATTCATCACATTTTAACTATTTGCCCATGTTTTGACTCGCAACATTTTACCTTTTTTGGGAGTCCCATTATATGCATACAAGATTTGTTGGATTACATTCATCTTCCTAACATTTTTACGTGCCATTGGTATTTTTAACTGCATATAAAAGTTTTAACGCATTCACAATTTTATTCACTTCTACAAATATTTTACCATATTCGTAACATACACCGTATTACATAATTCGTTTATTATATATTATGTCCATATATTTTATCCTCTTACTTTATAACATTTTTGATTTTATTAAATTTGATTTCACGACAATTTAAGTGTATCATGCATTTTAGTTTTGATCTATTTTATCATATTGTTTGGCGCAGCATGTCCTTCTTTGGACTTTGTGCCATTAAATCCTATATTCAATTCAAGCAATGTTCTGTTTAGAAAAACCAGATGATTTACTCCCTGTGTTTCAAAATTAGTGACAATGATTTTCAATAGGTGGCGCTACTAAGAAAACTGAAATAATAAGCACTATTTAGAGAGACAGCGTGGAACAATCTGTGAACAAAACGGACAGAACCACGTGCAAATGTTTGTTTCATTATATTACATGTAGCAAAAAATGTAATTTTGTAGTTTTTTAAATTCAGCTGCGTCATTTGATTATTAAGTTCGTAATTAATTTTGAAACTTTATTAGAATAAATGTTTTGTTTTCTAAGCAGAACGCAACAAACCATATATTTTTTAAAAAATTTCTTTTAGATTTTTTTTTACGTGACTTTTAAATCTCCGGCTATTTTTGAGACGACTCCTAGTATAAGTTACACTAATACTTTTAGTAAATAATGTATAAATTATCAATTCTTACCTATTTCACTTGCGCAGTCCATATCCACATCCTTTGAAGTTGAAAAATTTGATTTATCATAGTCAATGTTATCATCATTATTTACATCAGGGGAGTTGTCTAAACCTGAATCATCTGGCCAGGGGACGTTTGAAAATATTGGATTATTGAAGTGTTGAGTATCTAAGAAAATAGATTAAATATAGAGGTTATATTTTCTAAATTCTTGCAATAGAAAATGATATAGACCTAGTAATAATAAAATGGGTATTATATTTTGTTTAATAGTGAAATGATTCTGAAACAAATAAAAAAAATCTATCAGATTACTAAAAGAGAACTATCAAAACTATGATAAAAAATTTGTATTGTTGTTTTTGAAAGTTAAAACTGTGTGAAAACTAGTTTTCAAAATTAATTTTAAAAAAAATTCCTAAACTACTTTGCTGTTACAATTTTCAGTTTAGGTTTTGTATAGTAACTTGCGGATCTGGTGATCCTACTTTTTACAAGAGTTTTCTAAACATTTCAAAATTAAAATCTTAGGTAATTTTTTAGTACATTACCTTTCTAAATTCTATCTGAAAAATGGACTTTCGGTTGTTCTTTTTTACCAAATGGGAAAAAAATAACTTAACCATGCGCATGTAGGATAGGAAAACCAAAAACTACAATGAATTAGATTAAAAAGAAGGCCTTTAATTATTAACCCATAGGTAAACTATACGGTCCCTGGCCAAATTATTAGACGCTATCTGTAAAATCTTAATTATTAGGTGATATTATACAGCTTTGTTTTTACGCGACTGAAACCGGTTTGCACTTGTTTATTTTCGTGTATCAATTGGTTAAATTAGACGATATTAAGTATAAATTCGACGATTCGATAAATTAGACGATTTATTATATAAATATAAAAAAATTATTATATAAGGTATTACATTGTAATAATTAGGTCAAATTATTTGACGCACTGTAGTTTTTCAATAATTACATGTTTTGCACGAGTTTATATACAATACTTTTATATTTAAACATGTGTGGAGTGGGTTTTAATTCGAGAGATTTTTTATATACTTCCTATTAGTAATTATTCTTAACGTATTGCATTTATGACCAATTTCTACACAAACTTTAACAAGTGCGCGTAGAAACAACCGCGTAAAAACAATAATGCTGTGTAGTATCACTTGATAATTAAGATTTTACATAGAATCTTGTAGTGCGTCTAATAATTTGGTAAGGGACTATATCTCATAACAAATCAATAATTCATAAAAAAATATCGACTTAGCGATGATGTTTAGGATAACTGAGTTTTCTTATAATTTTTCCACAGGCAGCTACAATTGCTTTTTTTTATTTGTCATATGCCTGTTTAGGCAGAGGGGGTGCGATTGTTCTTGTTTTTCAGTGGCGCCATCTATGGCCAAGAATTAGACTTCTGCCACACCATTCACACAACCACAAACCCGTTTATAGGGCGGGTCACATTCACACACACAAAGGAGAAAGGACATAGAACACAGAGAGAGAGAAAGAAACACTCATGCCTTGCCCGGGATTCGAACCCAGAACATTTCTGATGCAAGGACAGTTCCCTGCCCCCTACACAGCCGGTCGGCTACAATTGCATTAACTCATTTTAAAACAGTTTTTTCAACACCGTTGAAGCGTGTTGAGCTACAATATTGTACACTCTCTATATGGTACTAAATCGAATCATACTTTAATTTTATTACACGATATAACTCAAAGTAAGATAGGGTATAATTTAACACCTTTTTAAAACTGCAGCAAATTCGTGCAGTGATGTAGTTTACGGGACTGATATTATAGTTCAACTTGAAATAAATAAATATATATATACAATATATATAAATATAAATAAGTCGAAAACTTTTATGTTATATTTACCTAAAACACTACGACATTCACCTTGATATCTGTAAAAAAAAAAAAAAAAAACTTGGAAACATTTTAATAAAATTATCAATCTTCTTAAATTAGCAATAACAGTTAGCACTTGTACTGCGATCGAAATATTTAGCACTTGTTCAGTTAAGTAGAAAGGTATCTATTGTTTCGTTAATTTTAAAACATAATGTGCTTCTATATGATACTTAATATATTTTAGGTCGTAATTATTTTACCTATGCATGGTTAATCATTTGAGAAATCTCTCAAGTAATAATTTAGCTGTGTATGAAGAAAACCGCAAGACAAATCTTTCTCATAGAATAAATTTTTTTAAATAAATGAAAGTAATAATCTAGACTAGTGATTTCCTTAGTGTCTTTTCAAAAAAGTGCTTGAGATCGCGTTTCTTAAGTTTTCTAATAACAATAACTAAACTTAACTCAGTGGCGTGACTGCCCATAGAGGGCCAAGGCCTACTGTGCCCATCAAATACCAATAACAATAATACTGGGGTAAAAAATTTTCGTTACATGAGAATTTTTTTAAATGGATTTTGGATATTTTCATGTCGCTGATTTCAAATCTGCAATTGGTTTCACTTTCCAAGCTACAGTTTTTCTAAATGACATTTAAAGTCTATTTTTGTCGAAATATGCAAGTTTAAAAATGTTACATATAACAGGGGGTCGCTTAAATGCTGCGACAATTTTCTAAGGGAGTTGGGGCACATAATCAGGATTAAAATTTTATAGGAAACCATGCCCGGAACTGTCATAATACGCCGCTAGGGACGCTTTTACTTAGGTCATTACAAGAAAGTGCCGCGAGTTACCAATCTACGTTCTGTTAGGATAGGATTCAAAACTAAGAAATTATGAACCACAGTAATAGGGGGGAGATAATTGAAAAAGAACTTAATAATGATTAAAAAACAGAATGCATATGCAGAAAAGTTGAGCTCAACTTTACTTTTTATAGTATACTGATAAGAATTTTGCCTGAGATTTTACGTTCTAATGTGATAGTCAATGCGGAGCAGCATATTATACCTTAAATCGTCCATGAAAGTAATAATAAAAATTTTAAAAAATGAGTAAAACAAGATTCTTATTTGTGGGGAGAGTTGTTATCGACAAAGTCAACCTTCATCTATGAAAAGGTACCCCTCATAAAATCGAGTTAACTTGTCTTATATACTAGTAAATTGGAATTATATTTTTGTAGTGGTAGATACAGTACATTATTGTTTTCTATTATTTCTTATTTTTCCTTTAACTTTATTATCCCTAATTATAACTTACTTATCCAGAACTGATATGATAACAATAATTGTCTTTTTTTTTGTTAAAAAATACAAAGTTCGTAAAAATATTTTAAAATACTGAAATCAAATTCCTAATTGTAGATAATGATAAACTCTCGTTCATTACAATAAAATAAACTATTAAAATGCAACTAGTTTACTCACACTGTCGATAAATCTGTACTTAGATGTCTCTTCCTGTTCTTATATTTCCTTGATAGTCCCCTGATGGTCATAACTATTATTATCAGAACTGATATGATTCCAATCATTTTTATAATTATCCACCAATGACTACTTTCTGTGGAGCTTAGTTCAACTGCATCTAATTTGAAATATAAACGCAAATGATAATTTTTAAAAAACAAAAATATATTACAAAGTGTTTTAAATTGACAGTTTTTAATATATATTTGCAGAATCTTTCTAAAAAGTTAAAGAAAAATATTTACCATATAACTTATTTATGAATTTATGTAAGTGATAAAAAACTCTAAGATTCTAGCTATATTGAAGCCCGTTAGAGCATCTAATATAAAGAGTGAGCCATGAAAAATTTGCTCGTTAAAATGTAGAACACAATAAAGGATAATCTATTTTAACTTTACTACCAATAGGTTCAAATAAGCAATCAATATTGCAATACATGTTTCACATTGACGACGAAGTGAATCATGCAAACTTTGGAAGATTCTTGATAATTCACTAATTTCAGTTTCCACGTAATTCGAACGACATTCTTTGTTAACCGCTTATCGGATTTTTCCGAGTTAACTCGGGTATGTATACGTTGCAAACATTTACTATCCCGAGTAAACTCGGGCATAGCGGAATTCATCAATACGTTTTGTTTTATCACGTTTTTATTAGGCCGAAAGCAAAACAAATAATAATAATCTTGTTGTGATTGGAAGTTTGCCTATTTTCACTCATACATTTTTACACTATATGTCAGTGTAGTTTCACCAATCAGGTATTCTCTGTCGGCTTTCCACTTGGTACAGAAAAAGTTTCAGAAGACTTTACTGTTATGATGATTAATTTTAATATATCTACTCCTGTATACTGGATTTCATTGTGACAAATATTACAAACAGACGTGCAAAGAAAAAATAAATTTGAAACTAAAACTATTATTACTTATTTTTTTGAAAAATGTAAGAAAATAACTAAAAACGTAGAAAAATAAATAAGAGTTTCTTTTAAAAAATAATACGCGTTTTTTTAATTGCTTGAGATTCTACGTTTCTTATTTTTGATGGTTTAATGCTAAACATTTTACAACCATTTTAAAATCATTATAATAATGACTTCTATTTTGCTTTAACGAAAACTACTGTGGTGTTAATTTCTTTTTAAATAATCATATTTTTGCAAAAATTCTTACGATTAATAAAATAATTTTCTTCGCACGGTCTCACATCTTTAGCATCCAAATAGTATCGTATTTTATACTGTAGTTTATGAGTCACTTATTATTTTTATAATTCTCCGTATAAATAAATTAATTTCATGAAACCTCTTGGTTATAATAATTACATCTTCGACGGTAGTAAAGCGAAATTCCAATTTATTATAACTTACTTATTTTTTCGATGACGCATCCATCTTTAGGATCACAGATGAAACCATAAGAACAATCGCAAACTTTCATACAGTGATTTCCATAGAAACCTTCTGGGCAGGCTAAAATACATCACATAATTTATTGTCCAGTTAAAGGGAAACAGTAGGGCATCTTTTTATGGTGGGCACTTGGGTTTATTTCCCATCGGCCTCAGAATTGCTATTCTCTTATCGATACCAGTGGGCACCTGTGGCTAAGCAAGGGTGGCGGAGTAGCGTTGCCCACGTCATGCAACCACAAAGCCGTTTATAGGGCGGGTTACATTTACACAATCACACAGAAGAAGGGACAAAGAACACAGCGACAGAGAAAGTTACATCCATCCCTACAGTGAGATTTGAACACACAACCACTGGCCCCACAGTCGAGTACAGTAACCACTAGACCAGTGATCGGCGGTAGGGAAAATATCAATAATGCTAAATGTAGTTTGTCTACCTCAACAAAAATTCCAATTCACTAGTATATAAGACGCGTTAACTCGATTCTATGGTGGGGTAACTTTTCATAAAAGAAGGTTGACAGTGTCGATAACTATTCTCTCTACATTGATGACCTTGACAGAAACTCCAACTTCGATGTGAACATGCCTACTTCGATGGATGGTCCACATTCAACAGTTGCCTTGTGACTGCGACATTATACTCCTCACGCTATTGCATCTCCGCCTCGATTACACGCAACGTATACACTCGACTGCTAAAGGCAACACCAGAGCGAACACGACCGTAAACTTAATACAGCTCTCACGATCAGCCCTCAGAAGTACGGCGATCTCAATACAATCACGTCCGGGTCACAAATGTGGGGAGAGTTGTTATCGACAATGTCTACCTTCTTCTATGAAAAGGTACCCCACCATAGAATCGAGTTAACATGTCTTATTTACGAAGGAATTGGAATTGTATTTTTGTAGTGGTAGACACACTGCACTTAAACAGATCTTCTTCGATATACCTTTTCTAACAAACTATGATATCGTTTTTAAATTTTTGGGGGATATCTGAAATTAGATCAGTTGTATGCTGTGATAATGTTTCAACTTTAACAGGAATACTTTTTAAGTCATGAAAAATTTTTGCTCAAAAATGATGAAACTTTTTAAAAAATGAAAAGTTCTCCGTTCGTAATTTCTTAAAAAATTTTTTGCCAAAGATATGTATTAACAATAACATTTATCATAGTGTAAACGTCTATATGTAAATATTCTGTTAAAAAAGAAACTGAAGCAATATCTTGTTTAGATGGTAAGAAAAGGTACATCGAATTAGGTCAGTTTTAGCATTATTGGTATATGCCCTATCTACTCCCCATAAAAAATATTTCATCAAAAATTTGATTACTTGCTTAGAACAAAATTAAATACAGGATTTTAACTAAAAACAATTATTTAGTAGAGCTATTTCTATTGTGATTTCATACTACTGGAAAATGCAGTAAACAAAAATAAAGTTAGATCCACTGTAAAAAAAAAAAAAAAATCGTGTAAAATTTACAGTTTTAAACGCGCAGTCGTGTTGGTTGTGCAAAACCGTAAAATTTACGAAGTAAAATCCGTAGCCTCAATGATTTTTATTTTTATTTTACTATACAAAAACAAGTTTTATTTATACGATGTTCAAAACCATAAAGTAATTGCTTAAAAGTAAGAGTAAGAATAAAAAATATATATATAATCGTATAATGATTGGAGAAAAGGTAAAGTTATGTTACGGGGGAAAAACTAATAGTTAAAACTGAAATTACAATTGATGATTTTAATCCGGAGAAAGACCATTTCGTCAACAAAACTCCTTTAAACCGTTAAATGTACGGAGAAATTCCGAAAAAAAAAAAAAAAAAACATGTATTTTTTACAGTGTATCAAGGAAAGAGTTTTAAGGAATTAATAAAAATATGGCTTAAAAATTGTGGTCTTTTTTAAAAATGAACATATCGCTCATGGGCTGCAATAGCGGCACAACTCAAAAAATTAAGTTTTGAGATAAGTGGGTTTAAAGTTCTCATTGCTAAGCAAAATGCATAAGAAATGCTTTAGTTTGCTTAAACGAAGATTACCTTCAAGTTGAATTATGAGTTGTGATAGTATTGCTGCTGAAAGAATGTGTATTTTCATATTTACACCTGTTCTTAGCTCAAAACGCGTGTTTTTTTAGTTGTGCCACTATTGCAGCCCATGAGCGATATTTCACCGTTTTAGAGATGCTAAACGGAAGTCATTCTTTGATACAAGTGCTAAGGTATGCTAACAAAAGATTCGATTCTTTAATAAAATTATTTATTCAAAAACTCTAGTAGTAGAATCTTTTGGCTCGAGACTCTACAAGCTCTTCTAGATTTGACTTGTAGAATGTATTAGTTGAAAGAGGACACATGGCTTCAACTCTTAACGAACGCCAACAATAATTTAATTTTATTAAAAATGTATCTGAATTCATAAATCCCATGTATGTACCCATTAAAAAGTAGCCCAATAATGTCCAACCGCAATTATTGCAAAGCTGTTTCAACACTTTGTTGACCGGCAATTTCACACAAAAACTATATCTTGACACCGGCTACTATTTATATTAGATTATAAAATAAAACATTCGAAGTTAACTCCAATTAATTTCCTTTATACTGAATGAAATCAAATTAAATTTTGGACACGATGCGCAAAGCTTTTGCAATATTTTATATCACCCTGAGTTTCACAAATTAAAATAGATTAAGTGTAATAACTAATTAACTCGTCATCGGTCGACAACGTTTGGGCATGAAAAGACGAGTTTACTCGTGACCGGTCAACAATGTGTTAAGAGCCATTACAAAAAAAGTGACAGTGCTTAATACGTTTAAATAAAGTGAATATTTCCGTCCTAAGGCTTTGATATTTCTGAACCAAATACAAATATATTGGTATTAATATATTATGGTGCTAGGAACTTTGCATTATATTTTAATTCCTCAAATTAAAAAAACTTGCATTACCACTTATATTTATTTGATAAAACGTGCTTCTCGAGTACTGTACACTCACTGTGCGTACTCATATGTGTGATTAAAATCTCTCCTCCCATTTCAGATGGATTTCCAATCCATTGAAAAGTAATTTATGTTTGTTCTGTATAAATATAGTTACATAATTTGACATTTCATTTTTTTACATATCTCATATCTTTAGAACAACTTTATAATGTTTAAGATTACGCGGGAAATTTTATATCTCAAATTATGTTTCACCTTAGTAACAAATTTAAAATTTGAAGTATAGGAAAAGTGAATTAAGGTAAACCTAGAATGCTTCAATTACTGAAAAAAATATATTTTAAAACTCAAAAATACAAATAATTTATAGAGAGAGAACTTCCCCATTGCGTAATCCTAAGTTATCCTTCCCATAATTTTTTCATTTTGATATTTTTTTTTCTTCAGTATTTGAAACTTCATGGCATATTCTAAGTTTGTCATAACTCATTTTTTCTATATTTTAAGGTAAAATTCTAATTTGCAATGAAAAGATTTTCCTGCGTTCTTTTAATAAATCGAAGAAAAACATTATTTATATTGCGAAAAGTATACGCTTATAGTGAAAAACTATTTGCTTTCCAAATTTAATTCTTTAAAATAAATTTGTGTGTGTGTGTGTGCAAATCCCTAAAGCCATTAACTTTTGATAAAAAAAAATAATAATAAATAATAGGCACACTATTTTTACACCTCCAGAATAGTTTGAAAATGTTTAAAATATCAGAAAATAATCGTGAACATCGAAAATTTTGATGCCCTTATAAGTATAAACAAAGAATTAAAATTTTTGAACTAATTTTTCTAGGTTTATATAAATTTCATTAAAAATCATAAAAACGACGAAAGTATCATTTATTTAATAAACATATAAACTTATTGAACCTGTTTACAATCCGCGTAATAAGAATATACACTGTTGTTATGCATTATATATATATATATATATATATATATATATATATATATATATATATATATATATATATATATATATATATATATATATATATATATATATAATATATATATATATATATATATATATATATATTTGTAATACAAAAATTATTAATACTTTTGTATTAATAAAAGAATTAAAACTCCTTCGTTTTCATAGAATGTCTTTGTTAAAGAATAAGCGTAGAGAGATTCTATTTTGGGAAGTCAAGGCTAATAACATACGATTGAGTTATTTTTAGAATCTCTCCCCCTTTTCACTTCCATATAAGGAAGCAATAAATGATTTTCCTTAATGCGTAAGGATACAAGTATGTCAACGACTGCGCCTGTTTACTCCAATATGTGTTAGTATAAAATGCGAGAGCAATGCTTTTCGCATGTCCCTTTCCATCATGTTGTGATCCTGATAAGCTGTTCCAGAATTGTCAGAAGTCTTGTCCACCCTCTCCCTTGTGGAGAGCGGATGTGCACTGTTATCAATACCAACCTACCGTTAATAAACCATTTTAGAACGTTTGATGGCTTACGACTGCATTATTTAAGCTATCTATAACACTGATAAAAGGGATTTTAGCCCTTTTATTACAAGTCGGCAGGATAATAAGGAAGCAGTAAATGATTTTCCTTAATGCGTAAGGATACAAGTATGTCAACGACTGTGCCTGTTTACTCCAATATGTGTTAGTATAAAATGCGAGAGCAATGCTTTTCGCATGTCTATTTCAATATGATGTGTTCCATGTAAGATCTGCCGGAACCATCAGGACTTTTGTCCACACCCCTCCCTTGTGGAGAGTGGATGTGACTGTTACCAACTTCCGTTAATAAAGCTTTTTAGCATGTATGATGGCCTCCGACTGCATTATTTAAGCTAACTATAACACTGATAAAAGGAATTTTAGCCCTTTTATTACAAGACGCCAGGATTGTTACTTGCGGAGGAAAATTACGCTTTTCTATCTCTGTAACTAAGCGTAACGGAGGCTGACTGCTACGTTGATAATTCCTCATCCCATCACCTACCGGAGTCGAAAAAAAAAAGTTGCCTCATCGGAGTCGAAAAAAAGAATGAAGGAAGGATTGATTTCACCACGCGATCGGTACCCGTACCTTCATCGCTGTGAGAATGCTGACTTTGGCTCGAGCTCGTCACACGCCTCTCTGAAACCGTTTGATGTGTGCCCTATAGTGTTGATCGAGATGACCCTACAGTGTCCAATCTGGAAATGACCGATGACCCTACAATTCCGTAGTGCTCAAATTGTGAAAACAAAAGTGATATGTGCGCGATTTATATTAAATTTATAGAGGAGCTTTTTACTTCTTTATTAAAAGTTCCTTTCTCATGAAGGTCGTAGAAAAATTTGGCGAGTGAAAAAAGAAAACAAAAGTGAATGTGCGCGAATCTAAAGCATGAATATTCAGGAAGTGCAATGATATTTTTTTCTTTCTCTTCAACGAAAAACAAAAACAATCATGAAGGTCAAAGAAAAGTGTGGCAAATGGAAAGAAAATACTGTAGATATATATATTTTTTATCCTCTTATTTTTCTTTCTCACTAGTATGGTCAAATATTTTAGTGATATTAGATATGAGTAGTATTCTAACATTTGTATTTCAATAATTGAATAGAATTTTATTAAGAGTTAAAGTCCATTTCTTGTTTAATATTGCTTTTTCTTTATAAATTATGAATAACTGAGTATATTATATTATGAATAGTTAGATTGCTTTTCTTCAAAATTATGATATAATATTGTTTTTTATCGTGTATTTAAAATGTTTTTGAAATAAATAAATGTGTTTCAAACCTCAATTAAATTTGTGACGGCAAACAAAATTCAAAATTTTTCAGATTTTCAGACAAAAAACAAAACTAAAAGAAATTTGTATTGCTTTTTCTTTTTCGGACTTGGTCAAAACTAAATATTCCTATTAGAAATGTGAAAAATTAAATGTTACCCAAACAAAAGGACATTTCACACTTAACAAATTTTGTGAGTTTCCCTTTATTACGATAGGCGAAATTGTTAACTCAGCTAAGTTTTTAATACTTGATACTGAGTTACTGTATGCATTAGTAGGGTTGCAAACTTGCAAAGATTTTTGTTTGTTTATTGATTGTGTCGGGCCAGTTGTTACTCAATTTGGTATGAGATTGATCAACTCTGCTAATTCTAACAATGACAACTTATCTTTGCACATTAGACAGCAGAACTCTAAAAATGTTAAGGTTAAAAATTGTGAAAAAATAAAACCTTCAGATGTTTAAAAAAAAGTAAACATTTTGAAAAAATAGAAGTTTAAGATGTTTCAATAAAAGTAAACATTTTGGAAAAAATAGAAGTTTAAGATGTTTCAATAAAAGTAAACATTTTGAAAAAAAAATAATGTGAGGGGTAACAAAAATAAAAAGAACAGGAAAAAAAGGAAAAAGAAAGAATGACCAAGAAGTTAATAACAAAAAAAAAAAAAGAACAGAAAAAATAAAAATAAAAATTTAATTCGACAGAACTTTTAAATAGTTCATGTATCAAAACTTAAGAAATATCACAACCCACAAATGTTAAAATTAAATTCTGAATAAAGTTCAGTTCACATTAAAAATTTTGTATATTTTTGTGTGAAAAAAATTTTTGAAAATTTTAGTAGATTAGTTATAAAAATATGTTTCATTTTTCTTTCTGTTTAGTTGCCTCAACAGATAAAGTGTATTATCATGTTTTTATTATTGTCATTGTATATAGTTTTTTTTTTTTTTTTTTTTACAAATAATTGAAAAAATGTTATTTGTAGTAGTGAAAAGGAACAGTGGTACCAACATAAATTTTAAAAGTTCAGAGAATTGTAAATTTTACTATGATTTCTTTTTGGCTTGCCAAAAATCTTTTTTGGGGGGATGTAATACAAAAATTATTAATACTTTTGTATTAATAAAAGAATTAAAACTCTTTCGTTTTCATAAATTGTCTTTGTTAAAGAATAAGCGTAGAGAGATTCTATTTTGGGAAGTCAAGGCTAATAACATACGATTGAGTTATTTTTAGAATCTCTCCCCCTTTTCACTTTCATATAAGGAAGCAATAAATGATTTTCCTTAATGCGTAAGGATACAAGTATGTCAACGACTGTGCCTGTTTACTCCAATATGTGTTAGTATAAAATGCGAGAGCAATGCTTTTCGCATGTCCCTTTCCATCATGTTGTGATCCTGATAAGCTGTTCCAGAATTGTCAGAAGTCTTGTCCACCCTCTCCCTTGTGGAGAGCGGATGTGCACTGTTATCAATACCAACCTACCGTTAATAAACCATTTTAGAACATTTGATGGCTTACGACTGCATTATTTAAGCTATCTATAACACTGATAAAAGGGATTTTAGCCCTTTTATTACACACACACACACACACACACACACGCACGCACGCACGCACGCACGCACGCACACACACACACACACATATATATATAGCAAAATAAATAAATACAAAAAAACCAGAAAAAAAGTATGTAAAACAAAAAGTATCATTTATTGCGCATAAGCTGCAAGTAAAACAAAGGTAAATTACAGACAAATGAAAAAAAAAGGGGGGGAATAATAATAATAACAAACAACTGGGTAAAGAAAAAGAATTAATTAAAAAAAAAAAATAGGATAAGGTTTTTTTAAAAAACCGGGGAAAAAAAAAGATATAATCTTTTCAGCAGCCCACACGATTATATCCGAAAAAGAGTGCTTTCTAACATTGTATCAATTTAGTCAAAGCAAAATATATCAATACAATAGTGTGAGCAGCACTCAAAAATTTTTTTGCAAAAATTACGACAAATAAAATAAAACACAATAAGTAAAAATAACACGTAAAAACAGAAAATAAAATATAAAGGAAGAGCAGAATAAAACAAAATCTATAAAGCGAGCAGTGAAATATAATGGACTTACATGAACGGGAAATTTTTCAAGAATGATTTAAAATGTTTACGTAACAAGATTGCCAGATTGCAAAATATGAAAACTATGAAAACAAAAGCGTAAATTTAGTGTAACTAGATTGCGCTTTTATGTATATATATATATATATGACTAGTTTCAACAACTTTTTTTTAAAAAAATTGTTATCAAATTTCAAATTTATAATAATTTTTTGTTATATTATGTGTAAAAACTTATAAAACTAACAAGAAATTATTATTATTCTAGTTATTGTTTTAAATAGCCATTTTTAGGTAAAATAAGGCATTTTTTTGCATATACCCTAAATTCTGTAAAACAATTTCTATTGTCTGAAATAAAAAATACTTTTAAAATTTTATTTAGAAGGTTATAATTTGTTTCGAACTATTATCTCAAAAGTAAGTGCATATAATACTGAGTAAGGGATCAATGTAGTTAAAAAAGTAAAATTTTAAAAATTTCCGCTCTTATCTTTTTCCGAAAAAATATGCATAAAAAATTAAATTCTACCTTTTTCTCTTAGTTCAAAACGTGTGCTATAATCATAAACAATCATGAAAAATTGTAGACAATTATTTTAAAAACATGAGATATAGAGTTGTAAAAAAAAAATCTGATTTTGAGATAAATGCATTTGAAGGCTTAAAATCATTAGTCTATACATCCACTGTCATCAACTTGAACA
The DNA here is from genome assembly GCA_949128135.1 of Parasteatoda lunata. Classification (NCBI taxonomy): domain Eukaryota; kingdom Metazoa; phylum Arthropoda; class Arachnida; order Araneae; family Theridiidae; genus Parasteatoda; species Parasteatoda lunata. The sequence goes on from OX421981.1 coordinate 54,443,398, forward strand.
AAAATTGCTATAACTTTGTAAATATTTGAGTACAAATGAAAGTAAAGTGCTTTTAGAAAGCTAAGTGTACAGGGATTCTAAATTTGTAATAAACTCAATTTCGAAAATTGTGCGCCAAATCATGTTTTTTCTCAAGTCCTTACATGCACTTTAATATCATGTAAATATTATTAAATTACAATGAAATTCCGAATGGTAAATGTCAACATTCTATGATCATATAGTTGCATGGGTGAAGGTTCAAATTTCAGTTATTAGTATAATTATTTCGATGCAGTCAATGATTGAATTTAAAAAAAGCTCATTTACAAATCAAAATCGTAATTTTCTCTTACGATTTTTTTATCGTGCATGCTGAGAATCGACATTCATTGTTGTTAGTGAAAAATAATGACATTAAACAAAAACATTTTATCCAACATCCAGTAACAATTCATGCTTAATGCCTGTATTTACTGCTGTAAAAATAAATAAATAAATAAATTTAATAAATATTTTTTTGACATTCTCTAAAGCAGCGTTGGCCAAAGTGTGGTACGCGTACCCCCAGGGGTACAGGAACAGTTTAGCGGGGGTATGCGTTCCTTTGCGAAATATCTTGCAAGAAACGAAAATTTCAAAAAATTTATTTAAGAACAAAGCTAGCCTTGAAAATTTACGATTACGTATTTTTTTTGTCTATTTTTTGCAGAGTTAACAGTTAATAATTAGTGGTGTCAACAGCCAGTTGTGATTTATTAACTTTTGTGCAATTTTTTATAGTAAAAAATACATTCATTTTTTTATTAGTGGTACACAGCGTTACAAAAAATTTAGAAAGGGTACACAAAAGTCATAAGTCTGGGAAACACTGCTCCAAAGTAATTATGTGAATATAACATTCACTGAAGGACTTCGACATTCACTAATTTTGGTATTTTACAATAACATCTATATGAAAAGAAATACATTATGTAGTAAAAATCAACTTTGTAAGTTAATAAAAAAGTGATAAAAATTTTAAAAATATCACAAAAATTTAATTTTACCAAAAATGGAAAGATTTCATAAAATTTAAATATAATCAAATTATAACTTCATACCATCCGCACAACGTTGTCCCATCCATCCTGGTTGACAACGACAAATTCCATTATTTGGTTGGCAAGCAGCACCATTGTGGCAATTACATGTTTCACGACAATAAAATCCATAGGTTCCATTCATGCAAGCTATTAAAAAATAAATTAGCAAAATCAGATCGAATATTATTTGCTGCTATATTTTAACGGAAGAGACCGCAGTAGTAATTTAAAAGTTAAGAAAAAAAAAGCTTTTTTTTGTGATTGAGGGGAATCAAGATCAAAATTACCGCAAATCTAATTTAAAAATCTATTAAATGTTTGCATCAATGTTTTGTTGAATTAAAATAAGAATGAATAATTTGGAGTTCCAGAAATGATCGATAATTTGAAAAATCAAAAATAATAATAAACAGAATAAGATAGAAATGTGCTCTTTTTTGGGTTCTGCTTAAGAAATAAAAAATTTTTCTCATCAAAATACCGCATTAGTTTTAATTTTCACCCAAAAATGACACTGCTGATTAGAAAATTCATAAAGAATTGTCTTCCGCTGCCTGTTGAACAATTTCAACTGAAATTTGCTGTAACATCAGTTAATTTTGCATACAGCGCATGTTGTTGCGGCAAATGCTGGCAATTTTATAAGCATTATTTATAATTTTCTTCTATTAGCTGTTCCATTTGTTGAGAAACTGTGTAACAAAAGTTAAACATTTGGCGAGAATAAATCAACTGGTTTCTCTAAACAAAATATCAAACCTTATATTTCTTTCTGCTTTAGTTTTTTTTTAAATTTCTTAGTTATTTTTGAAACAAGTGGTATTTTCTGTACGTCTAAATAATGTTCTCACACTATACTTGATAAAATCCAGAATTCAACATAAAACAATTGGCGATCCAAATAGTTGTTTGGCTACAAACATTGAAAACTTTTAATTTTTATTTTGATTGTTAAGAAAAAAAAAAAAAAAGACCACATGACTGAAATGGTAACTTCAGTTCTAAGAACTTAGATGCAAAATTTTAATCTTCTTGTTTAGCATTAATTATGAAGTTTAAAAATTATATATAAGGAAAGAATTGTGGCATTTTTTGCTAAAAACATTCTATGATTAAGAATAAAGTTTTGAAAAATTATTAACTTTAAGAAATAAATTTTAATAGAACCTTAATAGCAACTTGTAAAATTTTACGAAAAATAATTCTTATTATTTGAAAATCTTACTTTATATATGGTGTAAGCCAGTTATGATAAAAGCGATTCGGTGGTATGTTACTTGTAGCAGCATTTAACTCAATTTTTCCGATTACAACAATTTGCAATATAATGCTTTGAATGCTTCATAATTTTAACTATACATTAATTAATATTAGATGATTGCAAAAGATCATTGAAATGCATCAAATTTAAATTAAATGTAAACTATTTTCATTAAAAAAAAAGGATTTGTCATCCTTTCATCAATAATGCATTTTCTAGCATTTTCTGTGACTAAGCGTTTTGTAAGGATATGAATTCTTTTTCTTCAGAAATTACGGCATTTTCTATCTAAGAAACTTAGAATAGATTATTTTTTACCAATCAAAATATTTCTCCGAAAACAAAATGTGAATGTATGTAAGAAGAGTGTATGAAACAGGAATGTGGGCTTATATGGAGTTTCTGTTTTTGCATTATTCAAATTATTTTTCGGCGAATATAATACATGGAAATATTTCGCCATTAAAAATATTTTTTTCTAAAAACAAAATATATTGATTTTTTGGACAATAAAATTATTTTGCTGAGAATAGAATACTTATACATATTTTACCCGTCAATAATTTTCCTGGGAACAGATTGTATAAAAGAGAAATCAGAAGAATGCATGTTTTTTTTCTGTATTCAAATTATTTTACTATGAAGGGAATATGAAAATCTGAATAGAGAAGGTTAGATGAATACTTTTTTTTTAACGTCCTTGTTTAGGAAAGAAAATAATTTTACCATTAAACAAATGTGGGCGCTTTACGTTGATTTCAAATTTAATTAAAGTTAGTTGGTCAGAATACTTCTTTACAATTATTTGTTGGTCCTTGTTTAGGTAAGACAATATTTTCACCATCGAACAAAGGTGGACGTTTTAATTTGATTTCAAATTTAATTGAAGTTAGTTGGTCAGAATACTTCTTCACAATTATTTGTTGGTCCTTGTTTAGGTAAGATAATATCTTCACCATCGAACAAATGTGGACGTTTTAATTTGATTTCAAATTTAATTTAAGTTAGTTGCTCAGAATACTTCTTCACAATAATTTGTTGGTTCTTGATTAGGTAAGATAATATCTTCACCATCGAACAAAGGTGGACGTTTTAATTTGATTTCAAATTTAAGTTAGTTGCTCAGAATACTCCTTCACATTTACTTGTTGGCCATATTCGTCTGCAATGTCACCAAATCCTTATAACACTACATTTCTTTATCAGATCAGATATGACCTTTTGCAATCACCTTATTATATGACCTTTTAGGAACTTGCAAAAGATAATACAAATTAATTTCTGATGTAAGTTATAAAAAATATCCTACGAATAGAGCAGTCATCTCCAGTCCATCCTGGTAAGCAGAGACAATGTCCATCAGTTTGATTACATGCAGCACCATGCTCACAAACACATCTTCCTTTGCAGTCTAAACCCCAGCGTCCTTTTGGACATCCTTCAAAAGAAAAAAAATACATACATTTATTTTTAATAAATACTTCCAGATTGTTAATAATTTTAGCTATTTTAGTATTTTATTTGAAAATTAAGATGCCTATTTGATCACGAATTGTAGCAGTTTTCACTTTAAAACCGTGCATTCACATATTTTTCTTATAGTACAGTCAAATAAGGGTTAGAGTAATACAACTTGATATCACAAGATTTATTGTATATTGGAATTTCCGATAAATCTTATTATTTCGAATAAGACCTATAAAAATTTGTATAATATTTGTACAATGTTAAAAAATAATAAATATATAAATGGACCAACCTGAATAACTTTTGATTTAATGATTAGATCTTCACATTCTAGGACTCAACGGAATTTTTTTATTACGGAAGAGCATAATAATGAATTTGTTTGTTTCATAAATGTGTTCGTGTTTTAAAGAACTGAATGAAATTATAAAAACCTGTATTTCTTTAGTACTAATTAAGAACGTTCATAAAAAAATAATTTTATCTTTTAAACTAGTATTTTATACTTTTAGTTGTAACTGGATGAATATAAAATTGAAATAAACTGGAAAAATTATTTAGAAAAAAAGTTGAATGAACGGCCATTTAATTCATCAGAGCAGAAAATACGTTTCTTCTACGTAACAGCACAGGGAATTAATTATTCAAATTTTTCGTGCAATATTACTGAATTATTATTACGGAAGAGCATAATAATTAATTTGTTTCTTTCATAAATGTGTTCGTGTTTTAAAGAACTGAATGAAATTATAAAAACCTGTATTTCTTTAGTACTAATTAAAAACGTTCATAAAAAATAATTTTATCTTTTAAACTAGTATTTTATACTTTTAGTTGTAACTGGATGAATATAAAATTGAAATAAACTGGAAAAATTATTTAGAAAAAAAGTTGAATGAACGGCCATTTAATTCATCAGAGCAGAAAATACGTTTCTTCTACGTAACAGCACAGGGAATTAATTATTCAAATTTTTCGTGCAATATTACTGAATTATTATTACGGAAGAGCATAATAATTAATTTGTTTCTTTCATAAATGTGTTCGTGTTTTAAAGAACTGAATGAAATTATAAAAACCTGTATTTCTTTAGTACTAATTAAAAACGTTCATAAAAAATAATTTTATCTTTTAAACTAGTATTTTTTACTTTTAGTTGTAACTGGATGAATATAAAATTGAAATAAACTGGAAAAATTATTTAGAAAAAAAGTTGGATCAACAGCCATTTAATTCATCAGAGCAGAAAATACGTTTCTTCTACGAAACAGCACAGGGAATTAGTTATTCAAATTTTTCGTGCAATATTACTGAATTATTATTACGGAAGAGAAGAGCATAATAATTAATTTGTTTCTTTCATAAATGTGTTCGTGTTTTAAAAAACTGAAGGAAATTATAAAAACCTGTATTTCTTTAGTACTAATTAAGAACGTTCATAAAAAATAATTTTATCTTTTGAACTAGTATTTTATACTTTTAGTTGTAACTGGATAAATATAAAATTGAAATAAACTGGAAAAATTATTTAGAAAAAAAGTTGGATGAACAGCCATTTAATTCATCAGAGCAGATAATACGTTTCTTCTACGTAGCAGCACAGGGAATTAAATATTCAAATTTTTCGTGCAATATTACTGAATTATTATTACGGAAGAGCATAATAATTAATTTGTTTCTTTCATAAATGTGTTCGTGTTTTAAAGAACTGAATGAAATTATAAAAACCTGTATTTCTTTAGTTCTAATTAAAAACGTTCATAAAAAATAATTTTATCTTTTAAACTAGTATTTTATACTTTTAGTTGTATTTGGATGAATATAAAATTGAAATAAACTGGAAAAATTATTTAGAAAAAAAGTTGGATGAACAGCCATTTAATTCATCAGAGCAGAAAATACGTTTCTTCTACGTAACAGCACAGGGAATTAATTATTCAAATTTTTCGTGCAATATTACTGAATTATTATTACGGAAGAGCATAATAATTAATATGTTTCTTTCATAAATGTGTTCGTGTTTTAAAGAACTGAATGAAATTATAAAAACCTGTATTTCTTTAGTACTAATTAAAAACGTTCATAAAAAATAATTTTATCTTTTAAACTAGTATTTTATACTTTTAGTTGTAACTGGATGAATATAAAATTGAAATAAACTGGAAAAATTATTTAGAAAAAAAGTTGGATGAACAGCCATTTAATTCATCAGAGCAGAAAATACGAATATATACGAATACGAATATACGTAACAGCACAGGAAATTAATTATTCAAATTTTTCGTGCAATATTACTGAATTATTATTACGGAAGAGCATAATAATTAATTTGTTTCTTTCATAAATGTGTTCGTGATTTAAAGAATTGAATAAATTCTAAAAATCTGTATTTCTTTAGTATTAATTAACACTAAACATACCAACACTTAATATATACCTATTTCTACCATAGCCGGTCAAACGACCAGACTTTTTGTTTCTTGATTGGATGTATGAAATATGGATGTTAGGAAGGAAATCAACTAAAAAAACTTTATTATAACTAAAAAAAATTGTATATTGCCAATTTTTATGTATTACAAACACGAGGAATAAAATTTTTTAATTTATTGCTCAACTCATTTTTTACATATCCATTGTACATTCCATTGTACATTTTCGCATTGTACATTGTTTCCATTGTACATTTTCCATTGTACAAACTTATTTCTTCTAATTATTATTATTTCTATAATTCTTATAATTATTCTAACAATTATAAGAATATATAAGAATTATAATTCTTATAATTATTCTTATAATTAATATTATTTCTTCTAAGAACTTGTGCTGTCTTGATTGTTTCGATATTTTTCTGAGTAAAAATTAACAGTTAGTTAGAAATGAAGTAAAGCTATCAAAATACAATATAAGCTACTTACCAAAACATTTAGTTTTTGTCACTTTTTCTTACGCAAAAATGCAAATCTAAAATTTTAGCTACTTTCTTGAAATTTGAATTCACAGTTATTCTGATTGAACAAACTGCGCAACAGTTCTGCAGAAATGTGCACCAAATCGAATGCAATACGTTAAACACATATGACATCGTAATTTCTGATCGATTCTATTCCTTATAAAGATCCTTTTTATTCCTTATAATTTCTGATCCTTTCTATTCCTTCTATTCCTTATTCCTTTCCTCCCACTACATTGTTACCGGTCAAATGACCGGTTGTGGTAGATATAGGTATACGATTACTATTATTCGAAACAAACAAAATACAGAAAAAAACAACAACAACAATGCAATATTAACTGTATATAATTGTTAGAAAGTCATGAAGTCAAATGTGTAAAAATAGTATGATAGTATGATAAGCGCATTTTCGATGCTAGAGTTTTTAAACGGTCTTCTCACCGGCTATGGTATGTTTAGTGTAAAAAACCTTCATCAAAATTAGTTTTATTTTTTTAACAAGTATTTTATACTTTTAGCTGTAATTAGATGAATATAAAATTGAAATAACAATTACTTTGTGAACAGTCTGCCCCGGTCCACCCTCTTGAGCACAAACATTTTCCAGTTACATGATGACAAGTGCTGTTATTGGTACAGTAACATGGTGTTTGACAGTTCGGTCCCCAATTTAAGGGACCACATTGCTCATCACATCGAGTACCTGGAAAAGTTGGATGAAATTATTAGAACTCTAGTCATAGTAATGGAAAAAAAAAAGCTGAAAAAAGTGACAAAATGTTTTCAGAATTTCCAAAATAGTAAATTATATTAAATTAATGACAATTTCATCCATACTATTTACTTTACTTTCTGCTGCCGGAAATTGAACGAAAAATTTTCCTTTATAAACATTAATGATTAGGGTGTTCTAAATACTATTTATTAATTTTGTTTCGATTACAATCTGCCCTAAAGCGATACGTGAAATTAATTAATATACCTGTCAGAATTTTTATTTTGTAAATATGAATATCACTAGAATTCCTGAATTCTAAAATATCTTAGTATATGAACCGCGATGACTCAGGGGATAGAGCGTTTGCCTTCCAATGAGGTGAACCGGGTTTGAATCCCCAGCGATGGCTGGTCGAAACGAATCCGCACCCGGCTTGCATCGACCACAGTGCTGACGTGAAATATCCTCAATGGTAGACGGATCATGGGTTAGAGTCCTCTTGCCATCAGGCTAAGTGTGGGAGGTTCTCGTGGTCTTCCTCTGCATGTAACGCAGATGCTAGTTAGCTCCATCAAAAAGTATTCCACGAAGGCAAATTTCTCCCAATACTTGATCCAGGAGTTCCCTTGTCTTCTAAATTGGGTTCAAAATTACAAGGCTACGGAGTTGAACATTAGTAGTCGTAAAACCAAAAATTGGGTCAGCTGTTCAACGACGGTTATAAAAAAAAAAATCCTAATATTGAATGTTAATAAATAAAAATGATTTCATTCGTATTTTTAAAAAACAGGTTTATAAAATTATATTTTATAATTATCCCAGTGCTGCGAAATGCCCATTCAGGAATTTACGTCATACGAGAGTTGCACAATGGGCTATTAACGACGGTCTGGGAAACATCCCTGAGAGTGATGTGAAGGCATGCCTTTTGATCTTTTATTTTGGCAGCCCAATGATCTGCGAGCGAGTTCTTTACGGTAGAACGAAGGTAGATACCGCACGGTCCCTTCACAGTCGGATCATAGTGCTCACTGACAGAGATGCTTGACTGTAATCTACTAGTAATAGTGGCGGAGAATTTAAAAAAATTTATGTATTGTTATGTAAATAAAAAGTATATAAAAATAATTTCCCCGTTAAAAAGTTTAATAATAATTAATAAATTGTGACTATTTATTAAAATTTTATAGATATAGTTAGTGTAATTCTGAAAAAAAATAGTGTTCAATTTTATGGCAAAAATATTTTTTTCCATGTGCAAGTCTCTTGATCTTTTATTTTGGCAGCCCGATGATCTGCGAGCGAGTTCTTTACGGTAGAACGAAGGTAGATACCGCACGGTCCCTTCACAGTCGGATCATAGTTCTCACTGACAGAGATGCTTGACTGTAATCTACTAGTAATAGTGGCGGAGAATTTAAAAAAATTTATGTATTGTTATGTAAATAAAAAGTATATAAAAATAGTTTCCCCGTTAAAAAGTTTAATAATAATTAATAAATTGTGACTATTTATTAAAATTTTATAGATATAGTTAGTGTAATTCTGAAAAAAAATAGTGTTCAATTTGATGGCAAAAATATTTTTTTCCATGTGCAACTCTCTTGATCTTTTATTTTGGCAGCCCGAAGATCTGCGAGCGAGTTCTTTACGGTAGAACGAAGGTAGATACCGCACGGTCCCTTCACAGTCGGATCATAGCGCTCACTGACAGAGATGCTTGACTGTAATCTACTAGTAATAGTGGCGGAGAATTCAAAAAAATTTATGTATTGTTATGTAAATAAAAAGTATATAAAAATAATTTCCCCGTTAAAAAGTTTAATAATAATTAATAAATTGTGACTATTTATTAAAATTTTACAGATATAGTTAGTGTAATTCTGAAAAAAAATAGTGTTCAATTTTATGGCAAAAATATTTTTTTCCATGTGCAACTCTCTTGATCTTTTATTTTGGCAGCCCGATGATCTGCGAGCGAGTTCTTTACGGTAGAACGAAGGTAGATACCGCACGGTCCCTTCACAGTCGGATCATAGTGCTCACTGACAGAGATGCTTGACTGTAATCTACTAGTAATAGTGTCGGAGAATTTAAAAAAATTTATGTATTGTTATGTAAATAAAAAGTATATAAAAATAATTTCCCCGTTAAAAAGTTTAATAATAATTAATAAATTGTGACTATTTATTAAAATTTTACAGATATAGTTAGTGTAATTCTGAAAAAAAATAGTGTTCAATTTTATGGCAAAAATATTTTTTTCCATGTGCAACTCTCTTGATCTTTTATTTTGGCAGCCCAATGATCTGCGAGCGAGTTCTTTACGGTAGAACGAAGGTAGATACCGCACGGTCCCTTCACAGTCGGATCATAGTGCTCACTGACAGAGATGCTTGACTGTAATCTACTAGTAATAGTGGCGGAGAATTTAAAAAAATTTATGTATTGTTATGTAAATAAAAAGTATATAAAAATAATTTCCCCGTTAAAAAGTTTAATAATAATTAATAAATTGTGACTATTTATTAAAATTTTATAGATATAGTTAGTGTAATTCTGAAAAAAAATAGTGTTCAATTTTATGGCAAAAATATTTTTTTCCATGTACAACTCTCTTGATCTTTTATTTTGGCAGCCCAATGATCTGCGAGCGAGTTCTTTACGGTAGAACGAAGGTAGATACCGCACGGTCCCTTCACAGTCGGATCATAGTGCTCACTGACAGAGATGCTTGACTGTAATCTACTAGTAATAGTGGCGGAGAATTTAAAAAAATTTATGTATTGTTATGTAAATAAAAAGTATATAAAAATAATTTCCCCGTTAAAAAGTTTAATAATAATTAATAAATTGTGACTATTTATTAAAATTTTACAGATATAGTTAGTGTAATTCTGAAAAAAAATAGTGTTCAATTTTATGGCAAAAATATTTTTTTCCATGTGCAACTCTCTTGATCTTTTATTTTGGCAGCCCGATGATCTGCGAGCGAGATCTTTACGGAAGAACGAAGGTAGATACCGCACGGTCCCTTCACAGTCGGATCATAGCGCTCACTGACAGAGATGCTTGACTGTAATCTACTAGTAATAGTGGCGGAGAATTTAAAAAAATTTATGTATTGTTATGCAAATAAAAAGTATATAAAAATAATTTCCCCGTTAAAAAGTTTAATAATAATTAATAAATTGTGACTATTTATTAAAATTTTACAGATATAGTTAATGTAATTCTGAAAAAAAATAGTGTTCAATTTTATGGCAAAAATATTTTTTTCCATGTGCAAGTCTCTTGATCTTTTATTTTGGCAGCCCGATGATCTGCGAGCGAGTTCTTTACGGTAGAACGAAGGTAGATACCGCACGGTCCCTTCACAGTCGGATTATAGTGCTCACTGACAGAGATGCTTGACTGTAATCTACTAGTAATAGTGGCGGAGAATTTAAAAAAATTTATGTATTGTTATGTAAATAAAAAGTATATAAAAATAATTTCCCCGTTAAAAAGTTTAATAATAATTAATAAATTGTGACTATTTATTAAAATTTTATAGATATAGTTAGTGTAATTCTGAAAAAAAATAGTGTTCAATTTTATGGCAAAAATATTTTTTTCCATGTGCAACTCTCTTGATCTTTTATTTTGGCAGCCCGATGATCTGCGAGCGAGTTCTTTACGGTAGAACGAAGGTAGATACCGCACGGTCCCATCACAGTCGGATCATAGCGCTCACTGACAGAGATGCTTGACTGTAATCTACTAGTAATAGTGGCGGAGAATTTAAAAAAATTTATGTATTGTTATGTAAATAAAAAGTATATAAAAATAATTTCCCCGTTAAAAAGTTTAATAATAATTAATAAATTGTGACTATTTATTAAAATTTTACAGATATAGTTAGTGTAATTCTGAAAAAAAATAGTGTTCAATTTTATGGCAAAAATATTTTTTTCCATGTGCAAGTCTCTTGATCTTTTATTTTGGCAGCCCGATGATCTGCGAGCGAGTTCTTTACGGTAGAACGAAGGTAGATACCGCACGGTCCCTTCACAGTCGGATCATAGTGCTCACTGACAGAGATGCTTGACTGTAATCTACTAGTAATAGTGGCGGAGAATTTAAAAAAATTTATGTATTGTTATGTAAATAAAAAGTATATAAAAATAATTTCCCCGTTAAAAAGTTTAATAATAATTAATAAATTGTGACTATTTATTAAAATTTTACAGATATAGTTAGTGTAATTCTGAAAAAAAATATTGTTCAATTTTTTGGCAAAAATATTTTTTTCCATGCCATATAGAAGCATTTTGATTGCTTAATTAACGCTCTTGTAACACTGTTTACCTGTAAAAAAATTAACCCAAACGATACGAATTTAATCGTTTAAGTGGAATGAAAAATAAATTCTTTTTCAACTGCCTGAAAAAAAATTTTTTTTATTAAATGGCGAACTTAACAAAGTATTTTTTTTAAAATAGGGTTAATAATAAATTTTCCGCTTTGAGAACCATTGTTAATTTCGAAGAATATAACGTCTAAATAAGAATATCATATCTAAAATGTTTCAGATAAAATATGTGGCTGAGTTTCCTTTACAATTTATGAACAAAATAATTTTAGATGTATCAAAAGGTTACTAATTACCTTGCCAACCAGATATGCAAATACATTCTCCAGTTAAAGGATTGCATCCTGATGAAGTATGCTGGTTACAGTTACATAAGTAACTGCAATTATGACCAAAATATCCAACCTAAAAGTTTAGAAAATTATTTATTTGCGAAGTTATAACACTAATGCTTTAAACCAGACATGGTCAAAATATAAAAATGAAATATAAAAAAAAGTTGCAAATATGCACATTATGATGAGTCTGAAATATTTAAAAAAGGAAAAACTAAAACGTTATCAAAATCGGGTGAACCACTGTCGGGCAAAGGCCTAACTGAAAACATGGATATCTATCTATCTATCTATATCTATATCTCTATATAATATGTTGGCTCTCTATATAATATGTTGAAATATTATGAATGTTCTCAAAAAATGGATAGTTACAAAAGATATTTCATGTTAATAATCTGCTGCATGTGCAATTTCTTCATATTAAAGTATTGTATATACAAAAAAAAAATTTTGTATTTGAGAAATAATTATTTCTTGATCAAAAACTGGTGATTTCTTAAAATGTATTCAAATATAAAAAAATAACTTTTAAAAAATGAGTACAAGATATTTTGTAAAACAATGGGTTAACCTAGTGTTTAGATCTTTCTTAAATGTTTTTACACTGATAGCAATATATTTTATTCTTTGTTTTCCTATTTAGTTTTCCAAAAGATGAAACAAGAGTTTCCTGGATCAATGCTGTTCGCAGAGATCATTTTCCGGAACACATGATTGACAGAACATCTTTAGTGTGTGTTAGATTAAGAGAGGAGTTTTTTTAAACACCTTGTTAACTACAGTGGACAATAAATTTGATACTTGGCTATCTTGTTTTTTCTTTTGTGTTTACTAAAATGTTCTAGAAGAGATTGTGTGTTTCTTTTAACAATTTTATATAATTTAAATTATTACATTTATTAAAAGTCATTTAAATTTTTGGTTGTTTTTTTCTAATAAAATTCCTTTAACATAACTCTCTTTCCTAAAATGCAACAAGTAATTATATATTTACTCATTGTATTTTCAAAGTGTTGACATTTAAATCTTGTATTTTGTAGGATTTCAATGTGCCTTAAAAAGGCTTTAGTATTCATTTTATCTTTTAAAGTTCCTTAAAAGCCTTAGAATTTTTTTCATCTGAGCCTCCACCTTCCTCTACTAACGTCTCAATTGCTGTGTCAAATCTTTAATTTATTATAGAGCATTCATAATAGATAATAATGCCTGGGCATTTATTATAGAGCATTTATTTGCTCACCACTTCATGTATTTTGTGAATGAGATAGAGCATTTCACGAGCGGAGTTTAAAAATAAATATTCCTATATATTAAATACTCTGGGTATTTTCCTTTCAAAATAAATACACAGTTATTTTACGTTGCTATTTGTAAATTACAGTTTTGTACACTTCATATGATCAAGTGCTTTGAAAAAGAAATTAGACTTCTCTGCTTAGTAATAAACAGTAGGTTATGGGCTAGATTTATTACCGAAGTGTTTATTCAAATGTCTTAATGTTGATTATTGCTATTCTTTTAGCACAAACCAATATTTTCCCCTTTAAATATTCTAACTTTAAAGAAAAGTGCATTTCATATTATTTTGTTTGTATTCCAAATAGTGTGGTTTTGAAAGTGATATTCTTTGAATAAATTTTTAATTGGAAAGCTGCCCCCTTAAACAACAGTAATATATTACTTTTAATACCTAGATAAAATATAAAGGAACCTGAGTTCCCGAGAACTGCTGTAAAGTTCTTTTTTTAATTCAATTGTAAAATAGAGCTATCTTGAAACGAGCTATCTTAAAACGTTATTTTCTAATGTTGAAAAATTGAATGAAAAAAGGTGTTATGTATTAACAGCAAAACTATTTCATTATTTCGAAAACGAGATTCATTTTCAAAATTTTCCAATCATAAGAGAAAAGGTGAAGAACAACCTAACTCTTCTTCTTGAAACCAGAGCGGTTCCGCAAAGTTTCTGGTTATACCAACATGGCCGCTGCTCCTTGACAGTTACTTCACTCGCGCCAATAGGGAAAGGGAAGAATGCCCACTCCTTCTTATTTATTATAACTTTTTGCCAGAATATGGTAAAATTTACTGTGTTTCTATATATATATATATATATATATATATATATATATATATATATATATATATATATATATATATATATATATATATATATATATATATATATATATATATATATATATATATATATATATATATATATATATATATATATATATATATATATATATATAGAAACAGATCGGAATTTGTTTGAAATTGTTTGGAGAAGTTTTGTAAAAAGGTTGTTCATACACAAAGTGCAAAGTAAAAAACATAATATAAAAACCTTCTTTGAGAACAAAGTTCTATTATTTTTATTCCACTTATTAAAACTTGGTGTATGAAATCACAAGAGTTTGAAACTGTAGTTTAATGAAGACTTGCTGATTATTTATTTATTTTATTAGTTATATTTCATTTTTGTTTCAGAAATATTATAAAGTTATCGATAAAGTTGGGGAAAATTTTAAATTCCTTAAATTTCTACTATATAAAGTTCTACGATAGGTTTCATGGCAATAGCTAATATAACGCAGATGTTACAAAATTCAATGTGACTAAATAAATCCCTATTTAACTTTACTTCCGAAAGTCCACAAAATTTAACTAAGAATAAACCACTCAATCCAATCTGAATCTATTTAATGCAATAAGAAGTAAGAAAATATTTCATTTCTACCTTGCATGTTTCCTTGCATTGTCGTCCAGCATATCCAGCAAGACATTCACATCCTCCTGTAAAGACATTGCAACTAGTTGCATGAAGGCACTCACACTTCAATGAGCAATTCATACCAAAATATCCTTGAGGACACAGCTGTTCGCAATATTTTCCAAAGTAACCTTGAAAAGTAACGCATGATTTTTATCTCCTAATATGGTCATTTTTAAAACTCACTCTGGCAATACAAATATTTCACTTTAGAAAACATTTACACAGAACGTTCTTAAATCGCCGACCTTTCCTTCACCTTTTCAAAATTTCACTTTTTAGCTTAGCGATTATATGTGTTTAAACACGTATATTTTCAGACAAATATTTATTTGCAGGCAAAGGAAAAGAGCTCTCATTGATAGTAGTGAGACTGTCACCAACTTAGCAGCCATTTTGGTGATTTTACCAACTTTGGCGTCAAAAGTCTTCTAGCTCTCTGGATACAACACTCTGGTTACAACTGTTTTCGAAGCTCTCGATACAATAGAAAGCGATATAGGGCGGGATAGCCTGATCGGTAGGGCCCATATCCAAGAGTTCGTGGGTTCTATCCTCACCAGCCGACAGATGCACGTTAAATTGTCGAGTAGCAAAGTCCTCCATGTTCCCATAACAAATCAATACCTCTGGGGCTACTAGTTCAGGAGTTTCCTTGTCTTCTAGATGGGTTCAAAATTACAAGACTACGGAGTTGAACATTAGTAGCGTAAACCCAAAAATTGGGTCAGCTGTTCAAAGAAGGATATAAAATATAAAATAGGTAGCGATATATATGAGAATTCACAAAATGGTTGGTGACTTTCTTTCTACAAAAACGGTATTTGATGGACAATTTTGGTTTTGAATATACCAAAAGAATATAGGCCGGGAATACCAAAAGAATATATCAAGCATTTTTTTATTGTTTTTTTAATAGTTTCATTCAAAGAGCAGAAAAAAAATTGAAATTTGTTATACAGTGGAATTAAAACAACTTAAAGTTTCTCAACTGGAATTCAAACATGTTTTGATGTTACTTATCCCGCCTTACTTCACAGCGATGCGGAACAGTTTTATAAAATTTTAATTTCTTCCTCATTTAAACAAAAATTTGTAATATGTATACTGTTTTATTATTGAGAAGAACTTCAATAATATATATTAAGTTATCAATAATATATATTGAATATCCTGTATTTTGATAAACGATATTTAAACTGATTCTAAGGTAATGATTGTTCAAATTCTGAGAATTAAAATGAATAGAAGTTTTCTCATTTTTGCGTTATTTTAAATATTTTATTGCATGAGAAGTAAATAGAAAGTTTAGAGCGAAAGAATTCTATGTAAAGACACAGTTGTTAACAGCAATTGAAATAGAAGTCTTGCACATTACCAGGAAGACAGAGACAATCTCCTGTTGTATGAAGACAGCTACCACCATTTCCACATCTGCAACCTCTGTTACATTGCGGACCATACCAGCCAGGTGGACAAATCAAATCACATCTATTTATTAAGATGAAATCTATTTAATTACTTTAATCTTAATTTATAAAAGAATAAGAAATACATAATGATTAAAATGATAACTTAAAGTTATATAAAGTGCGCAAAGTAAAAAAATAAATAAAAACCCTAAACATTTTTTAATCTAATCATCGGATCTTCATGTTCTTGGACTCAATCTTAATGGTTCCAGGGGTTGACTTCAAATATGAAAATTAATGATTGCAGATGATATTTTAAGTTAAAAAATCTGCCCCAAATATGTACTTTTAGTGAATAAACATACATTTTTTCGATGGATTCGTATTTTTGATTCCCAAGATATAGGGGGTAGCCGCAATCTGGAAAAGATGGTCCTAATAGTTTAATCAAGAGATCAAAGTTACTCTTTAATGCTAATTTAACTTTTTGCGTATTTTAAAGCAAATTAAAAATTTTTTTACTCACAATTATAAAATTCATTTATCCAAAGATAATTCCATGCAGAAAATAACTTAGAGTAAATATTTATTATTTTTTATTATTTTATCTAATAATAGTAAAAAAAAATTTTGAATTTCAATGTATAAAATTTTATGCATAACTTTAATGCAAAATCAGTCGAATAGTTCCTCAAAAATCGAATTTCAAATATACGACTTTAAAATTCTATTTCTCTGTATTTATTTTTTACGCACTGTACAATATTGCCTTACAAGTTGTGTTAATTAAAATAAAAAATATATTCATATTCTCCTGCTTATTAAATGCGCAGTGAACGCATTAGATACAAAAGTAAGAAATGTGAAGATTTCGTCGTCTACGACAAAATTATATATATATATATATATATATATATATATATATATATATATATATATATATATATATATATATATATATATATATATATATATATATATATATAAATATATATATATATATATATATATATAAATATATATATATATATATATATATATATATATATATATATTTATATATATATATATAAATATATATATATATATATATATAAATATATATATATATATATACATATATATATATACATATATATATATATATATATATATATATATATATATATATATATATATATATATATATATATATATATATATAAGAAGAGAGTGGAATGATAACACATAGCCAATCACAGAAGACTTCTGGTTAGTAACGCACCAAACAGCCAATCAAAATTAAGATTGCATGTGTGTGAAAAGGTAATAATTTTTAATAATGCTGTTTGCAGAAATGTTACAACTAAACTTATCAGCTAAATCTTGTTGCGATTTTTATTTTGTACTTAATGTGTGAAATATATTGAATAGAATTTGCTTAAAAATACTTATATCTTTTATAAAAAATGGATCGCCGTGAATATCTTAGGCGATATCAACAGCGACATACGGTTGAATATAATTTAGCAGCACAAAATTACCGTGAAAATAATCGTAGTGCTATCAATACGTGACAGCAGAATGCGCGGCGATGAAACGATGAAAAGTCAAGACGTTTAAATGAAAACGAATAATATGGAAAAGAAATTGATAAAAAGTGCTGTATATAAGGAGGTTTTGTAAATAATTATTAATTTTATCATTGTTTTTCTTAATTTTAATTGTTTTTTACTTACTTTCAAAAAATCGTTTAGCCAGAAATATTAATTAACAGTTGAGCTTCATATATATTTGCTTGAGATATTTCTTAAATAATGCATAAAAGTGCAAATCATTGGTACACAAAATGATGTGAAAAGAAAAAAAAAAAAAAAAATGAAAAATGTACATAGCTAGGTTTTGTGAATATTCAGAGATCTATTGCAAATAATTTTTAATTTTATTGTTTTCACCTTATTTTTTTATAACAATTCAGACAAAAATGTATATTGATCATTGATAACATAATTATTTCATTTTACGTTTGTTTTTTTATTAGTATTCAATATGTCAAAAAAATTTAATTGCTTAATTTAATTTGTCGAATTTCAGTTACATATGTTTTTATTATATAATTTTCTTTTTGTCTGATTGAAACTAAAATATTTTGAAGTTAATGGGGCAATTATTTGCAATGGTTTTTGCTTTTGAAATATTACTCAGCATCACTTATTAATATTGCATGTTTTAATTTGTTTGCCATAGTTTAAAGTTTTTATTCTTTAGGTTATAATTGTTTTCAGTATAAAATTTAAATTACTGGGGGGGGGGGAGATGAAGCACCATACAGAGAGCGTCCGGCATCCTATAAGATCAACAATGGTTAGAGTTAGGGGTAAAAATACACTTGAGGGTGACCCTTGGCGAAATTGGCGCCATTTCTGTTTGCGCGGAACACCGTGGTAACAGGAATGGCTGCCAAAATATAATGATATTTCATTAAAACATAGTAAAATTTCAACAAAACATCGGCAGGCCGGGATAGCCTGGTCGGTAGGGTGCTGGGCCCATATCCAAGAGGTCGTGGGTTCGATCCTCGCCAGCCGAAGACTCCCCGTGTAGCAAATGGTAACTGATGCACGTTAAATCTGTCGAGTCTCAAAGTCCTCCATGTTCCCATAACAAATCAATACTTCTGGGGGTGCTGATCCAGGAAATTCCTTGTCTTCTGGATTGGTTCAAAATTACAAGGCTACGGAGTTGAACATTAGCAGTCGTAAACCCATGAAATTGGGTCGGCTGTTCAACGACGGTTATAAAATAAAATAAAATAAAAAAATAAAAAAAACATCGGCCAAAGCTTTATAAAATTGCAATGAGCCCAATATGAGCAAAATTAATAAACCCAATAAAAAATAAAATGCATTTTGAATCGAAACAAAAATTCATGGAATAAGCACAGAAAGAAAAGGAAAAAAACAACTCACTTTTTCGTTAAGCTTGAATATACTCAGATTTAGGTGCACCGAATTCTCTAATAGCAGTTAGATACTGTTTAAATTTATCATGAATAGAATCTGTATACCTCATAAATCTGTATGCCACATAAATTCGGCGAAATACGAATTTAAAATGGCGTCAGTGGTACCGGACTGGCGAAGACATAGTTCCTTTTTATGACTGCCCACATACCTTCGATCTTATTGACCAGAGGCAAAAGTAACTTTACCAGCAGGTTTCCAACGTAGAACTAACGCACCTCGGAAATTACAGATACCGTTGAACATTTAAAAAAATCGCTAAAGTCTAAACCAATCAGAATCACGATTGGGTTTCAACATCGCCCAGCGTGGCAATCAACCGCGATCACAACTTGGCGAGAATCAAGAGGCACCCTCAAATATAGTCTACTCGAGTTACAATCCTATCATATTCTCTCTATGTGATGTTGGTGCAGAAAAATTGCCAGTTAATCTCTAGGAAAACAACTTTAATTTTGTTCGCGAAGCAAACAAAAATGTAATTGCGAAGCAATTATCGGGGGTTGGCGAGCAGCAGCTAGCAGGGGTGGAGCACCCTAGTATATATATATATATATATATATATATATATACATTCAAGAGCCAAAACATTATGACCACCTCTTAATAACGAGTTGGCCCACCTTTAGCCCGCAACACAGCTGCAACCCGCCTTGGAATGGATGCTCCAAGTCCTTGGTAAATGGCCGGAGACAGATTGTGCCAGATGTTTAAGCAACGGTCACGCAAATCCGAGATATTGCGAGTTAGTGGTCTTTGAACTCTGAGCTGCCGTTCCATGACATCCCAAATGTGTTCTGTCGGATTGAGATCCGGTGAGTTAGGTAGCCAGGACATGAACTGAAATTCAGCATCATGTTCCTGGAACCACTCCAACACAATTTGAGCCTTGTGACACGGGACGTTGTCCTGTTGGAAAATTCCATTTCCAGCTGGAAAAACAGAGGCCATGTAAGGATGCAACTGGTCCACAATGATGTTCATATACCCTGTAGCATTCATGGTCTGCTTTACCACAACCACGGGTCCCAGAGATGCCCAAGAGAACGTCCCCCAAAGCATAATACCGCCACCACCGGCCTGTGTATGACCTACTGCACATTGAGGGTGCAACTGTTCGCCTGGAAGACGGCGTATCCTGACACGGCCATCGGCGTGATGAATGACGAACCGTGATTCATCTGTCCAGGCAAATCTCTCCCACTGATCCATGGACCAGTCGTGATGTTCCCGGGCCCAGCGCAGGCGTAGTTGGCGATGACGCTTGGCCAGCAAACGCACACGAGTGGGACGTTTGCTGCGCAACTCCATATCCAACAGTGTCCGCTGAACAGTGTGCTCTGATACTATTCTACTTGACCCTGCATTGTATTGGGCTGTCAGCTGAGCCACTGTCTAGCTCCGGTTTTGCTTGACCAAGCGAGACCTTTGATAGCATGTGGACACCATGTCGTCTACTGCTGATTTCACCGTCATTCATCCACTTTACATAGGTACTAACAATTGTAGATTGTGAACAACCCACGAGTCGTGCAGTTTCGGAAATACTTGATCCGAGCCATTACAATCTGTCCTCTATCAAAGTAGCTTAGATCCGCAGCCTTTCCCATCACACACAGAAGAATGATTCTTCAAACTCTCCAGCAACAGTTAAATACCACCTGATCACGTGCCTTCCACGTCATCCAGAAGAGTTCTTTGCAAAATGTATGGGTGGTCATAATGTTTTGACTCTTGAGTGTATATTGAACAGTCGACCCAATTCTGAGTTAACGACTCTGTTAAGGTTTAACTCCGTAACCTTGCACTTTTGAACCCAATCCAGAAGACAAGGAAACTGCTGAATCAAGTGTTGGGAGAAATTAGTCTTCGTGGAGGACTTTTTGATGGAACTAATGCGCATTTACGCTACATGTAGAGGAAAACCACGAAAACTTCCGATGGTTAGACCGAAGACAAAAGGATTCAAACCAATGATCTGTGTACCACTGAGGATATTTTATGTCAGTACTGTGGTCGGTGCAAGCCGGTAGCAGAACTCGTATCAATCAGACAACGCTGGCATTCGAACCTCATTGGTAGGTGAGCAGTCTATCCCCTGATTAACCACGGCTCCTTTCGTTTTCTTTTTTTTTTTTATTAGCAAAATTGAATTAGTCTAACTTTCACATTCATACACGATATTCCCATATTATTTTAAAACTAGTTCATTAGTTAAAGTTAATAGTAGTGGCTCAGGAAATAGATCGTTTGCTTCCCAATGAGGTGACCCAGGTTCAAATCCCAGCGATGATTAGTTGATACGAATTCTGCTCCCAGCTAACACCGAGCACAGTGCTGACGCAAAATATCCTCAATGGTTTAGTTGCCGGGATAACCATAGGAGGTTTTCGCTCTTTTCCTCTCTGTGTAACGCAAATGTGCCTTAGTTCCATCAAAAAGTTTTCCCCGAAGGCGAGATTTTCCCAATGCTTATTCAGGAGTTTCCCTGTCTGCTGCGCTGGGTTCAAAATTAAAAACGTGGAAAGTCGGAAACCCAGAATTTAGTCGACAGTTCTACGCCGGTTTTAAATTAAATAGTTACCCTACTTGCCTCTGTAACTTTGGCTACCATGTTTTTGACTTTTTACTGAAAGAGAATGTATCGAAGTTGTGTTTAAACAAAATACATCAATTCTTTAAGCATATAGATCTAAAAATTAATTTTTTCTCTATTAGAGTTAAGCATGAAGATTTTACTAGAAACTCGAAAGTGTCCAAAGTAACCCTATTTGACAGCATTCATTATGATTTTGCTCCATGGATTGGTGTTATCCTCGTTTTATTACGTCACTTGCATTAAAAAGAGTAGAAAGAATTTTTATTTTCTCCATAGTCATCCAGGTTACCTGAATACAAAACCTTCTCAGGTTTACCTTATTCCCGGAAAAAATGTTTTAAAAAAATATTTTGTTTATATTTTATCCTACATCAACCTTGTATTAAAATGAATTTTGCATATGAATTTGAATGCAAAGAAACCTTCTTATATTACTTTTGTGAAATTCTACAGTACCTTATATCAAATACACTTTAAGGAAAATAAAAACTAGAATAATTCAACGAACTGTACTCCGATATAGCCAGGATTTTACAAATACATGTTCCATTGATGGGTTTAATGATTTAATTCAAATTCTCTAGTACCTTATATCAAATACAATTAAAGAAAATGAAAAGTAGAAAAATTCAACGAACTGTTCTCCGATATAGCCAGGATTTTACAAATTCATGTTCCATTGACTGGTTCAATGATTCAATTCAAATTCTATAGAACCTTATATAAAATAGTATTAAAGAAAATAAAAAGAAGAATAATTCAACGAACTGCTCTCCGATATTGACCGGATTTTACAAATACATGTTCCATTGATGGGTTCAATGATTCAATTCAAATTCTCTAGTACCTTATATCAAATACAATTAAAGAAAATAAAAAGTAGAAAAATTCACCGAACTGTTCTCCGATATAGCCAGGATTTTACAAATTCATGTTCCATTGACGAGTTCAATGATTCAATTCAAATTCTATAGAACCTTATATAAAATAGTATTAAAGAAAATAAAGAGAAGAATAATTCAACGAACTGCTCTCAGATATAGACTGGATTTTACAAATACGTGTTCCATTGACGGGTTTAATGATTCAATTAAAATTCTCTAGTACCTTATATCAAATACAATTAAAGAAAATAAAAAGTAGAATAATTCAACGAACTGTTCTCCAATATAGCCAGGATTACAAATACAAGTTCCATTGACGGGGTCGCAGGTTGCACCATTGCTGCAATTGCAGGAGTGAGCACAATTCAACCCATAGGTTAAATTAGGACAACGGCGGTCACATTGCTTGTCAATATATCCAGGTAAACACTCACAGTTTCCATTGATTTGATTGCATTTGGCAAAGTTTCTACAATCACAAACTTTAGAACAATTTTGCCCAAAATATCCGTTTGGGCAAGTCGACTCACATTTTTCTCCAGTATAACCTGAAATATTAAATATTTTGAGAAATATATTCTGTATGGAAATTTACAAGAAATTTTCTATTTTTTATATTTGTCAAAACAAATAAGGTTTTCTTAAAATACTTAGAAGGCCTTAGAACGGGGAAAAATAGATGGCGTTATTTTAAAATTTTAAAACCGCCATTACAAAAATTAACAATACAGTTCTGCTATCAATATTATTTGAGAGGAAGTTTAATATTATATATTGGTTAATTTTTAGATTTTAGATAAATGTTTTTATAATTTTTAGATTTATGATAAATATATTTGTATTTGTAAAACTTTACAAGAATTTTTCAGCATCATTGAAATTAGTTTTTCATCAGTTTAAACAATAAAAGTAGATTTTTAAAGAAATCTGACAAATGTATTGTATTAAATAACCTATTCAGAACCACTAACTTCATAATTATATTGTTAAGTTTTTAGACTTTTTAAAAGTTATCAAATGATATTTTCCATAATCTAATAAAGCAAAGCTTTGATTTTCTACTCATTTTAAAGGTCTATTGTGTAGTTTTCTATCATAGAGTAGAAAACTTTTCGTGAGCAGTATTCTCTAATATACTGTTCTATCACCAGATATTTCTAATATACTGTTCTATCACCAGATATCTCTAATATACTATTTTAACACCAAATATCTCTACTATATTTCTCTATCACCAAATATCTCTAATATATTGTTCTATCACCAAATATCTCTAATATACTATTCTATCACCGATATATATTTTAAAATCTGATAATCACGCAGTGATATTTTGATACTATTTAGAATTGAAAAAAAAAAAAAGCTGTAAAAAGCGTGAAACTTGGCAACTACAGAGTTTGTACATTCCTTAGAAAATTAAAAAAGTGGTGTCGATATTTTAGATAACGTTTTATTAGCTTTCAAATTTCGAAACTCAAGGTTTAATCTTAGAGAATTTAAGGGAGTTGTTGAATACGAAATGCGACTCATTTTTTAATGTCTTTAGAAATTTTGAAAGTGGTTACAAAAGTAATAACTTTCTGCTTTTTATGAATAATCGGTAAAAAAGAGGAGTATTCAAGTAACAGAATATTTAATACGAAAATTTAATTAAAAAAAGGAAAACATTTTTGAGTTGATATTAGATTTAAGTTAATAACAACTGCGTTTGCAATTTAAATAATTAGTCAATAATTAATAAATTATTTAAGATAATTGTTTTATAACGAGATCATAACGATGTTAAAATAACGAAATAATTATTGACTAATTAAACAAAATAAATGCTTGATTCAATAGAAAAAATAATTGCTACCACCCTTCTTAATTATTGTTATATTCAACAATATAATCAATCGATACTTGAACTATAATCATTATTCGTTTTATTTGAACTATAATCATTTTGATTATTTTAATTGCATTTCTTAAATAATTAACTTTGAAAAAATTTTTAAGATTTTATAAAGGTTATTATTTCTCGCTAATGTTTTTGTTCGAGTGATTTCATTGAAGAAATTATAAAAATAAAGGATGATACCCTATCCATTTATATAACAAAATTTTTACCTTCTGGGCATATACAACTGCCTATGGTATGCAAGCAGGTAGCACCATTCAGGCAATCACATTTATTATTACAATTCGGTCCATAAAATCCTTGAGGGCATTCCTTTTCGCACCTGAAAAATAACACATTGTATTTAAACAAGTTTTATTTAACACTTTAAATAATAAATAATCAGTATGTCACATTTGAAAATATTTTTAATACAAAGTAGGCAGCTTTTAGTACATTACTTTTAAGGACGAAGTTTGCTTTATTTGATATTGAATTATTGCTTAAACAATTGGAAACCTTTTTAGCGCAAAGTAGGCAGTTTTTAGTACATTACTTTTAAGGATGAAACTTGCTTTATTAGATATTTAAATATTGTTTAAACATTTGAAAACTTTTTAGTGCAAAATAGGCAGTTTTTAGTATATTTCTCTTAAGGATGAAACTTGTTTTATTAGATATTTAAATATTGGTTAAATTTATATAAACCCATGTTCTAATTTTTAATATATTGTATACGAATATTGATAAATGTCCTGAAATAAGTAAAAATTTCTAAATTGAATAAAATCTTGTTATTGTTTGAAGAAGTGGAAAAATTTGTTTTTGTCACACAATATAAAATATCAAAACCTAAAACTATAATAGATTTTTAAAAAAATGCTCTCATTCTATATTTATATATTTATGAATAAATTTTCAGGACTCAAATTATTAATTTATATGGATTATAAAAGTTGTCGAATCTGGCATAGGCAAAAATTGCGTCAGACCGAATTAAAATCATTTAGTGATTTAAAGAGTTTTCATTGAGTTAAAGAAGGGTTCCAGATGCAAGTTTAAAGCCCACCCTGCTTCAGATCGATGTATACCAGCTTGAACGCGAAGTAAAGGTAGCCAATGCAAGACCACATTGATACCATCATGCCGTTGATCACGATATTGTAGAGCTTAAATCTTTTTAACCTCTTTGATCAATAACTGGCCGCTGTTTTACTTTTTTTAAACATAAAAGACTATATGAGATTAAAAAAACGAAACATTAGGAGTTAAACAAAACAAAGTGAAACCACAAGCTACGCTTACAATGGATTTCAAAAACTGAGCCAAGTGTTTTCATGATTACGTAGTTAGTTTGACGAGTTGAGTTATCTTTTGGATCCGAAGAGAACAAAAATCACCAGTTCAGAGGGCCATGCGTTCGATAGTAATACTTGTACTTCCATTTACGTCGAACTTGATCTGTACAATGTGTTATGGGTGACGGTCAGGGAAACATCCCTGATGATGATCCGGAGACAACATACATACGTCATATCCCGTTTTACAGGGTGGACACTTTCACACACCATCCTTCCGCAGATAGTAAATTTTGACCAGAACCAGAGCGCGATCAATCTCCCGTCCAGTACCCCAAGAAATATTGTTTTGTTGTGGAAACTCGAAGGATTTTGTGACCCCGACAGATTTAGCGTACACCAGTCACCATTTTGCAAACATGGAGGCCTCGACTGGTGGGGATCGAACTCACGACCTCTCGGACATGGGCCCAACGCCCTACCAACCAGGCTATCCCGGCCTACCGATAGCAGTAGTAGTAGTACGTTATTTACGTCGCACTAAAGCTGCACAACCAGCATTTTGCGACAGTCAGGAATACATCTCTGATGATAATCCGAACTTGTCACTGATAGTTGATTTCGGTCATCTACAGGAAACTGTGTCTTACGATCAGTCCGCCGTAGAACGTGAAACTGAATGTATAAAGACGAAGTCTGCGAAGAGACCGAGGGTGTGTGGTATAGATCCTCGTTAAACTGCTTCCCATAAAGAGTCAACTTCACTATCAGGTCGTCGGACTACAAAGCCATCCCCTCTGCAGAGGATCAAAATTGTGATGTCATGTCTTTGCATCGATCTTATTCAGGGATTTTTTCTAGAATGTCGCCAATAGCCCGTAGTGCATCCTAAATAAAGTATCACTGCTATCCACATACATATTGGATCTGGTATGCTTAATAGAAAAAACGAACTCTTATCAAGCAGAAGAACAGATAGCACAATTTAGAAAAAGACAGCAAAAATATGCAGCTGGAAGCGCATCCTAAATAAAGTATCACTGCTATCCACATACATATTGGATCTGGTATGCTTAATAGAAAAAACGAACTCTTATCAAGCAGAAGAACAGATAGCACAATTTAGAAAAAGACAGCAAAAATATGCAGCTGGAATTCGAACCCACTGCTTCTTATCACTCCAAATCCAAACTTTGAAGCATTTTGGAACAAAATTTCTGTGTACGAAAAAATCACAAAAGTTGCTTAAAGTAAATTTTATGCAATTTAATTAATAAGTTTGTGTAATTTAATTCTTCTTTATGCAAACAAAATTTTTTGGGGGTATTTTTAGAATTCTTACGCACTAGAGACGGTAAGCACTAATGGATACAATACGATACCGATTTAATTAGGAAGAATGGACTTACTTATTTCCAAAAAATCCAACTTCACAGACACAAGTACCATTTATATTGTCACAATGTGTTGCATTCATGCATTCACACTTATGTTTGCAATTTAAACCGAATGTAAAAATTGGACATTCTTCATCACATGAGGATCCTGTGAATCCTGGCAAACATTCACATTCACCTGTTATTGGATTGCACTTAGCTGCTTGTTCACACAAACATTTACTTGAACAATTGTAACCATATGTATCTGATGGGCATATTTTTTCACAGTATTTTCCATGATATCCTATAAAAGTCAAATAATCAAAAATAATAATCGGTTGGCAACAGATCTAAGATTCAAAAAGTACAAGTCATTTAGTATTGTAAAATAAATACAGTGCGCAAAATAATAATTTGAACACCTTGAATAACTTTTGATCTATTGATTGGATTTTCTCGTACTAGGATTTAATAGTAATCACCTCAAATATACTAATTGAGCCGCGATGACTCAGGGGATAGACCAATGAGATGAACCGGGCTAGAGATTCCACATCCGGGTTGCAGTGACCACAGTGCTGACGTGACAGATTCTCAGTGGTAGGTGGATCATGGGTTAGAGTCCCCTTACCATCAGGGAGGTTCTCGTGGTTTTCCTCTCCATGTAACGCAAATGCGGGTTAGTTCCATCAAAAAATCCTCTACGAAGGCAAATTTCTCCCAATACTTGATCCAGGAGTTCTCTTGTCCTCTGGATTGGGTTCAAAATTACAAGGCTACGAAGTGGAACGTAAGCAGTCGTAAACCTAATCTGGTAAATATGGCCCCAATAAATTCGGAGGAGAATAGTCGAATATTTGGTCCATTTAATCTTAATTTAATTGTTTACGCATTTCACCAGATCTTGGGAAGTTTATCAACGAATAAAAGCATTTTTTCACTCAATTATAAAATTTGTTTATCTAAAGAATGCAAAACAGAAATCATTTAAAAGAATGCAATTTACATAAATAAATATGGTCTCCTTAGTCAGGTGAGTCATGCAAAACTTCAACCTTTTAATGTTAACTTCATTTTTAGTGTATATTGAGATTTTTTTCAGAGAATTAAAGTATTTTTGCACACAATTATAAAATTTGTTTATCTAAAGAATGTAAAACAGAAATCATTCAAAAGAATGCAATTAACATAAGGAAATATGGACTCCTTAGTCAGGTGAGTCATCTAAAGCTTCGACCTCTTAATGTAAACTTCATTTTCTGCGTATCTTGAGATTTTTTTCAGAGAATTAAAGTATTTTTGCACAGAATTATAAAATTTGTTTATCTAAAGAATGTAAAACAGAAATCATTTAAAAGAATGCAATTAACATAAGGAAATATTGTCTCCTTAGTCAGGTGAGTCATCTAAAGCTTCGACCTCTTAATGTTAACTTCATTTTCTGCGTATCTTGAGATTTTTTTCAGAGAATTAAAGTATTTTTGCACAGAATTATAAAATTTGTTTATCTAAAGAATGTAAAACAGAAATCATTTAAAAGAATGCAATTAACATAAGGAAATATTGTCTCCTTAGTCAGGTGAGTCATCTAAAGCTTCGACCTCTTAATGTTAACTTCATTTTCTGCGTATCTTGAGATTTTTTTCAGAGAATTAAAGTATTTTTGCACAGAATTATAAAATTTTTTTATCTAAAGAATGTAAAACAGAAATCATTTAAAAGAATGCAATTAACATAAGGAAATATTGTCTCCTTAGTCAGGTGAGTCATCTAAAGCTTCGACCTCTTAATGTTAACTTCATTTTCTGCGTATCTTGAGATTTTTTTCAGAGAATTAAAGTATTTTTGCACAGAATTATAAAATTTGTTTATCTAAAGAATGTAAAACAGAAATCATTTAAAAGAATGCAATTAACATAAGGAAATATTGTCTCCTTAGTCAGGTGAGTCATCTAAAGCTTCGACCTCTTAATGTTAACTTCATTTTCTGCGTATCTTGAGATTTTTTTCAGAGAATTAAAGTATTTTTGCACAGAATTATAAAATTTGTTTATCTAAAGAATGTAAAACAGAAATCATTTAAAAGAATGCAATTAACATAAGGAAATATTGTCTCCTTAGTCAGGTGAGTCATCTAAAGCTTCGACCTCTTAATGTTAACTTCATTTTCTGCGTATCTTGAGATTTTTTTCAGAGAATTAAAGTATTTTTGCACAGAATTATAAAATTTGTTTATCTAAAGAATGTAAAACAGAAATCATTTAAAAGAATGCAATTAACATAAGGAAATATTGTCTCCTTAGTCAGGTGAGTCATCTAAAGCTTCGACCTCTTAATGTTAACTTCATTTTCTGCGTATCTTGAGATTTTTTTCAGAGAATTAAAGTATTTTTGCACAGAATTATAAAATTTGTTTATCTAAAGAATGTAAAACAGAAATCATTTAAAAGAATGCAATTAACATAAGGAAATATTGTCTCCTTAGTCAGGTGAGTCATCTAAAGCTTCGACCTCTTAATGTTAACTTCATTTTCTGCGTATCTTGAGATTTTTTTCAGAGAATTAAAGTATTTTTGCACAGAATTATAAAATTTGTTTATCTAAAGAATGTAAAACAGAAATCATTTAAAAGAATGCAATTAACATAAGGAAATATTGTCTCCTTAGTCAGGTGAGTCATCTAAAGCTTCGACCTCTTAATGTTAACTTCATTTTCTGCGTATCTTGAGATTTTTTTCAGAGAATTAAAGTATTTTTGCACAGAATTATAAAATTTGTTTATCTAAAGAATGTAAAACAGAAATCATTTAAAAGAATGCAATTAACATAAGGAAATATTGTCTCCTTAGTCAGGTGAGTCATCTAAAGCTTCGACCTCTTAATGTTAACTTCATTTTCTGCGTATCTTGAGATTTTTTTCAGAGAAATAAAATATTTTTGCTCACAATTATAAAATTCATTTATCCATCTTTAATTCCAAGCAAAGAATAGCTGTTAATAAATATTTATTATTTTATGTCTAATAAAAGTCAGAAAGGATTTTGAACTGTAAGGAATACAATTTTTACATCATTTTAAAGAAAGAAATTTTATGTTTCTAAATACAAAATTTTAACGAAATCGGTGGAGTAGTTCCTGAGAAATTGAAATTTAAAGAAGAAGTATTTTTAAAATTCGATTTATCTGGAACGATTTGACCAATTTTCCTCAAAGTTTGTATTTAGCCATGTAAAATTATGTAAAAAATTGTATACCTTAAATTTCAAAATATTTTCCACAATTATTTCTTAAAATGATAAAAAAGGATAAATATTTACTGAAAGTTATATTTTGCATGCCATTATCTTCTGATAAATGAATTATATGACTATGTGAAAAATCTTTTAAATTTGCTTAAAAAATTCTCGAGATGTGGCAAAATAAGGCAAAAATTATAATTAGCATAAAGAGTTGCAAACTTTAGACCGCTATTTTTACCAAACTATGGGGACTATATTTCACAGATTGCGCCTACCTCCTATATTTTTGGGGATCAGAAATCCGAATCCGTCAACAAAAAAAAATTAAAAAAAAAAAAAAAAAAAAAAAAAAAAAATTAAGAGAAATTACGTTTTTAGGTCTGATTGTATAACTTAAAATATCGTTTGCACTGAAAAGTATTTGCGGTCACCCCCTTGAACCATTAATCATTTTCCTTATTAATTTTTTTGAAAAGAAAAAAAAAATGCTAAGAATCAACATATTTTTTTACTTCATTAATAAATACAAGATACTAAAACAAAACATAATACGCAAGTTCTATGTTGAAATTTTAATTTTTTTATGTGTAAAAAATACTTAATTTACTGTCAGTTTACTATCCCAAATTATGTCGGCCAAATGAAAAAAGTTTCCATGATCTGAAAAATAATTTGCATTACTTTCCCCTTCACTTGCGAACGCCATTTTTTTACTCTTTTTTCTATGTAAATTCATCAACATCGTATTTACAATTGTACAAAACACATTTGCAGTCCCACAAATAGCAAAACTCCCAAACAAAAATTAGCTAACTTTCAATCACAGCAGATAATTATTATTTTTTGCTTTGTTTCCGGTCGAATAAAAAGGTGATAAAACAAAGCGTATTGACAAATTCTGTATGCCCGAGTTTACTCGGGAAAATAAATATTCGCAATCT
Source organism: Parasteatoda lunata (assembly GCA_949128135.1). Lineage (NCBI taxonomy): Eukaryota > Metazoa > Arthropoda > Arachnida > Araneae > Theridiidae > Parasteatoda > Parasteatoda lunata. Next base: position 54,474,970 of record OX421981.1, read on the forward strand.
ATACATACCTGAGTTAACTCGGGATAATCAGGGAAGCGGATATGATTATCATAGAATGTGAACGTGATCGTAAGTTATTTAGGGTGGTTTCTTATTTTGCTCGCTGTACATTATTACCACATTATTTCAAATTGTCTCTTAATATAGATTTTCACTAAGTTTTTAAAGATAAATATAAATCTTATGATTCATCAGTGAAATGTATTGATAGAAATAGAAAAAAATATAGATATTGTCAGGTTACCTGACACGCAAATGCACATTCCATTAGTATGTAAGCAATCTCCATTGTTTTGACACAAACACTGCCTCGAACACATTTCGCCATACGTCCCTGGTGGACATATTTGGTCGCATCTAAAAAACAATTATTTTCAAAATATTAGTAAAATAACACCGCTGGTTGAAATTATGCTTTATTTCAGCAAATTAAATAAGTGAAAGTGTAATTAAAGGATGAAAAAAAAAACCTAATAAACAATGTTTCAATTCAATAGCAAGCGTTCTTTAATTCGAATTAATGAAAGAGTGAGTTGAAATACTGTTTATGCATTTTTCTAAAAGTTACGACAGGTTTGTGTGCTATAAAAACTTTGAACTTGAAATTTTTACCTAGTTCAAAAATATTTCAAAAGCTTAGAATAACCAAATTTTTAAAGACAAAATAATAAGTAACATATTATTAAAATATAGTAAGCAAAAATTTATCAAAAGGTAGCATTTTTACATCAAACAGTTCTTTAGTATTGTTTTCATGTAGGTAATTTACAATTATATGGGACAACAAAATACAAAGGAACTTCTTATTGCAAACACACTTCAAGCACACCCAAAACACTTTCTTGAACTATTTGAATATGCGACTCATTATATTGCCCATGGCCGTTAATTTGACAGTCAAAAATTTTAGCATTTCATTCATATTCAATTCAAATAAATAATTCTATCCTCCTTAATTCAATTTAAGACTATGATAATTTATTTAATTTAAGAAGCTTTTATTTATTTAAGTAACTTTCAACAGGATTGAATTTTATTTTAACAAGACTGTTATGAGTATATTTTTCTTTAATTCTTTTCAGACAGAAAGCTGTGAAAGAATTTTCAAACTTTGTGAAATAATTTTAATATTTTACCTCATTATCAATATTGAGTCAGTTATTCGTAATATTAAATTTAGATTTATCTACAATACTGACATAAAACACTGGAGAAGTTCAATGAAACTACAAGAGTATTTTTAGTGCTGCATCACAAAATAAATTAATGTATGATTTTTATAGCCAAAATAATAAGCCACATTTTGTAAAAATATAATAATCAACAATATATCAAAAGATGAAATTTTTAATGTATGATTAAATATTGCTTCAGTAAGTTGTAAATTTTACAGAAACTCTAGATTTAGTTTTATCTACAAGACTAACATAAAAATGAGAAATACAGGCTAAGTTCCATGCAACTACATGAGTATTATAAACTAATGTAAGGTTTATAATTTCACAAATTAAAGTTGTGAAAAAATAATTTGAAACAAAATTTATACGAGCAGTTTGTTTTATAACGGACATCTGTTTTTGACATTTTCAGAATCTTTGTCAAAACTGATGAAAAAAAAGTACTCAGATTGAGAGTCTCAACTAACCATGGAAATCACTATCGAGAAAGGTGAGTGTACAAAATATAGAAGCCTGTTTAATTGCCGGAGGAATTGAAAAATGGTTATTACAAACACATTCAAGCTTTAACTGGCAATTAAATAGAATTTGATTTTATAAACTTCCTTCTTGCTCAGTTCTGATTTATGAGATTTTGAGAGAGTTCTTTATTTTTTTCGTCTCTAACAAATATTCATCTGCTGCCCCCCAAAGTGCAAGTTTTTTCTCTTAAACTTCAGCGAGAAATTTGAAATGGTATTTTAAGGACGGTCCTTACAGAAAACTTTGTTTATTTTAAACTTAAAATGGTGGCTGATCTTAAAATCATTTTTTTTAATACTAGAAATCTAATTTTTTGCTTCACGACTATACATATATATAAGATGTATTACGTACCAAGTTTCATAAAAATATATTGAAAACTCACAAAGATATTGCTTAAAACACTTTCAAATCGCAAGCAACTAAAAGTGCCTCTCACGTAAGTTTTTTTTTTTTCAGAAATTCTTTTTTTAAAATTTTGGTTACAATAATATAGAACTAATTTTACATAAATTTTTTTAAAAAAAAAACACAGTGCTGGAAAAAAGACAAGATCTATAGACAATACATGCAAGAAATTTTTTTGTACCACGTTTTTTAACTAACACATGACCATCTTGACTACAAATAGATTAAAAACTTATCATTCTATCACAATAATATCTTTAAGAATTGGAAGTTTATTAACTTTTAAATAATAATATTGCTTTTAAATACCGAATGCTGCAAATTATACAGAAATACTCTAAATATTTTAAAAAGTAATGAAATGTATAGTATAATTACTGTAAAATATAAAAGCACTTACGTATCCCCGAAGTAGCCAGGCTCACAAATGCAAGTACCGTTTACCGGATCACATGTAGCACCGTTGCTACAGTTGCATTTTGAGTTGCAATCACGGCCATATGTCCCTTTTGGACAAGGTAACTCGCAATGCTCTCCAGTAAAACCTTAATGTAAAATAATGTGAATATGAGAAAGAATAAAACAAGAAATGTAAGAGGTATAGTAAATAAATGAATTTAAAAGTTTTTTAAAATAAAGAATTTGTTTTAAAGAAATACATGTGTTGAATTTTGGGAAAAAGTTTAAAATATTCAAAAATACGAAGTATAAATACAATCTGGTATTTATCAACAATTAAGGTAGTTTATCAGATTTTAGAACAGAAATCAAAAATAATACTTTTATAATGCTCCTCTACAATGCTACAGACTTTATGTGTACAAATTGGTCCAGAATCGGTAAAAAAAACGTATATTTAAAATTTGATTTCTCAGGAACGACCTATTTCATTCGAATTTTTATTTTGCCAGATAAATTAAATTCTTTTAAATGATGTATAGTTTACAATTCAAAATTTTTTACACTATTATTCAATTATATAATAGGAATTAAAAAATAATTATTGCAAATTATTTTTATGCGTGGGATTATCTTTGAATAAAGAATTTTCTTAAATCTGTGCAAAAAGTTTTCAATTCACTTAAAAAGTTCTCGACATATAGCGAAATACGTTAAAAGTAAAATTAGCACTAAGGGGCACAGTATTTGAACCGCGCTCCTGACCTCCTTATTTCCCAGATTGCGGCTGCTCCCGATATTTTGGGGGTTCCCAATCCGTCCATAGAAAGGTATGAGAAACTGCGTGTCTGGTTTCGCAACTTCAAACATCGTTTGCACTAACTATTTAGCATATTTGAGGTACCATTAAACTCTCGTACCATTAAGATTGTGTCCCAAAATGTAAATAAAAATCCGATCAAAAAATATTCAGCTTAAACATCATTTAAAGTTGTACTGTATCAGTCATGCAACAACTCTTCAAGGAATTTGGTTTGGAGTGTTAAGGAAAAATAGGGGCACCCGGCTTAGTCAAATTGAAAACAATTACACGCAGCAACACAATCAACAGGGAAAAAAAGGCTTACAAAATTTTTAACGTGCTGTAAAACCTATTTTAATAATTGGAAAAATAAATTTTGAAAAGAGGCTCAATCAAATATTGAACTCGCTTCAAATAAATTTTCAAACAATAAAAAACCGCCTGATTAATTGGGTGCATTAAAAAAACCAATAAACCGCATGATTAATTGGGGTTTTTTAAAAGTTCGCAAATAAATTACCTACTCTGTTTTCCATCCATCTCTAAATAACAAGGCGTTTGTTTGCAATTAGTTTCATGCGATTTCTGATGTATGGCTGCTGGCAGCAGTAATTTAATAAAAAATGCCAAGACCCAGTTTAATCCACCTGCCCGCTTTTGTCCAATTCTCGCTATATTAGTTTCAGGTTTGTAATTATATATATATATATATATATATATATATATATATATATATATATATATATATATATAGCAATTGGTGGCCCGCCCTCCTCATTACATGTCGGGGGACACTTCAACTCGGCCTCGCACGCGTTACGCGTGACTTGCCTGAGCTGGCTCCGCCATACGTTTACCTTTGGTAGCGAGACCAAGGAAGGTAGTTTTTCGAGTCCAAATTGCTTTGGTCCTACCCTTCTGGTGAACAGTACGATGCTTTTTTTTCGACTGGCATCTCTATTCATCCTACTAACGTCGAGGCAGGCTACAACGCTGTGCTGGCTCACTCCATCATTTGGACGACAAGCGGTCGCCTGGGAAAGATTTCGCCTCTTTGAGAGCGCCTCTTCAAGAACGGCCTGAGGATCGCCTCTTCGAGAGCGCCTCGTGAGCTTTTCCTTTCAACGCTCGTAGACTAGGATTTACCTTGGCCACGATCGTCTTTTGCCCTGGGTAGGAAACAACCGACTCAGTGTCTGCTTGACGACTTGACTCGCCCCATTCCTGCACCTCGGATCATACTCTGAATCTAGATATACGCGGGGAATATGACACATCTATTGGTATAAATTAATGCGATATTTCTGAATAAAGAATAATTATCCTAAGATAAAAATTATTCTTTATATCTGTAGATATCGCAAAAAAAGATATTACATATATATATATAGTATATATATATTCACCTGTATGCATGAAAACAATTTTTTTGTTACTTTATGTGGTAACTAAAATAAGAAAGTAGCAAATTAAATTTGTTCATTAATGTACTACTATCATTCTTTTCATGAGCTTACTTTTAACAATTGTAATATAAATAAGACTGGCGAAAAACATCTAATAATGTAATGTTAACTTGATCATTTTTTATTCCATGTATGTTTAAAAATGATCTCTAATAGGTTAATCACATTTTTAGCAGAATTTTTTTTTCAATACTATGGCTCATTCTTCACTAGTTCTGTGAAACAGCTTTATTTTTCCTCTCTTTATCGCAAAAAGTTATGTTTCCTTACAGCTAAAATGCTCAGAATTACTTGAGTTTTTATAATATCGCTTTTCAACTGCAGCTTGTTGATTCATTTATTTTGCATTACACTTTTTAAAAAAAAAGATACATTTCGACGTACTCTACGATAATCTTAGAAATAGTAATTTAATGATTGTCCAATTCCAGCTAAAATTTGACATTTCTACTAGAATTTTGCTTTTCTTTATGGCGTTTAAAATAGGTAATTAAGTATTTTGAAATTATGTAAAATAAATAGTAAGAAATAATGAATTATGTTAATATTTTATTACTTATTAATTTATTATTTGTTATAATTTATTATAATATTTTATTATTTATAATGTTTATAATTATTTATAATTTATCATTATAATTAAATAATTTTTGACACAAATAATCCCCGATTTTATTCCTATCATCCAGCAGTTGAATAACCAGATAAGAATATTTTTTGTTTGAAATAAATGAAAGAGTCTTATATTTTCGATTATGATTAAGAATTGTTTAAAAAACTTTCGATAGTTTAACTTATTTGTTGTTCCTCAATTAACTACCTATTTGAAAACATGAAACTTTCAGATTTTATAAAATATCATAGATGGAGCCACCGAAATCACTGTGAATCATTTAATTTCAAAATATTTTTAAGTAATGATTAAGTTAAATAAAAGAATTGACGCGATTTAATAAAAAAAATTTACTTGGTTTAATTAAAGTAATTTTCCAATAACTTATTTCTAAATTTTATTAAGTGGTTTCTTCTCAAAATTTGGGATTCTGCTCGAAACAAATAGTTGTTTCCGTTATTTACAGTTTTTTATGCAGCGATATTGTTGTATTTGAAATTTATTGTTATTTATAATGTTTTAAAAGTTATTGAATATACGTAAAAATATTTTATTCTATCATTTGGGAGGAATAATATCTTGACTCTAACTTTCAGAAGGGATAATTTTCTACAAGTCCCTTCTAAATTAATAAGAAAAATGTCAACTTAAAAGTTTTGAAAATTTAAACAGAAAGATAGTCGTAATGCTACGTAAAAATGTTTTTTTTTATTTATTTATTTATTTTTTTTTTAAAGTTTTACATGATTAGAAATATTATGTGAAATGTGGGGGAGAAAGTGTTTTTCCAAATGATAAAATATTCAAAAATAAAAATTTCAAAAAAATCCTACATCATATTATAGATAATTTAACTATCTACAATTTTTATCAAAAAAATGAGGAGGCAAGTAATAAATGTATGAAAGAGGCATGGTAGCATGTGTTTTAATTGAATAAAATTTTTTTTTTTTTTTTTTTTTTTTTTTGGTTTTCCGACAAGGAATAATAAAATATTTTTGGCTCATTTTTCAAATGACGAAGTGAAACTACACATTCTTCTTGATAGAACGATTCAAAAATAGCATTTACAAAAACACCCTGCATCACGTTACATTTAATTTAATTAATATAATTTCATGAAAAATTGCCGCAAGTTGTAAATGGATGAAAGAGTAATAGTAGCGTACGTTTTAATTATTGAAGCAATGGAAATTTTATGTTTTCGACAGAAGAAAATAAAATATTTTGGGATCGTTTTTCATATGACGGAGTATAGCTACATATTCCTGTTGTAGGAATGAAAGAACTGCACATTTCTTTGTGTTTTAGTTGAAGCAAAGCAAATTTTATGTTTAAAGAAGAAGAAAAAAAATATTTTGGGATCTTTTTCTTTGGGCGGATTAATATTAAACAAGAAATTAAAAATATTGAAGTTAAAAATTTTGCAGCTACCGAAGGAAACAAAACATTAGCAGCTGACAATATGCGCTTGCTTTTGTCTACAGTTACAATGCTGCTATATACTAGTGAATTGTATTTTAGTAATTGACCTTGCGTGGAAATATCTAAGCAGAACTGTTACGTGTTTTACCTCAGGGCTCTCCGTTCTTAGCTACGATTTTTCTCCTCATGACGTCACTGTGTCCACAGGTAATGATAATCTTTCTCTTTGTTAAAAAATAAGTTAGACTTTTTCTGGTTATTAGCTTTCAAACTTTAAGTAATTAACACATTATTTCCGTTCATAAACATAGTTCAAAAAAACTTTCTTAGCCATTATATTAAAAAAATACCATTTTAAAAATATTTTACTAGTTGGCGAAAATGACACTATAAATACTTTATTTTAAAAAGTTCAGTTTTAACTTTAATTATTAAGAAAAGCATATATCGACACCTTTTTATCTACATATTCTTTTATAACAATAAGTTGAGTTAAATTAAGAATCCCTGATTTTAAAATACGTTGTTAATAGCAATTTGTTCTTACTTAATCATTAGGAAACATCAACCTTAAACGCTAATTACTGAAACAAATTAATAATTTAGGTTCATAATGACATTAGAAATTTTACAATTGTTTATAGATATTTAAATTTAAGATGATATAATTTATAGATATTTAAATTTAAGAGAATATAATTTTTAAAAAAATCATAAATATTTAGAAAAACTTCATTAAAAAATATGTTATGAAATTAGGAGAATTTCAACTATACACTATATATTTTATTTATACTTTTTACTTACGTTTTAATTTTCTTTGACTTTATCCATTTTTTAATTTTTTTCACCTGCCTTTTTTTTTAAAGTAACGAGGCGGTTTCTATTTAGATAACGAATTTTTATAAAAGTTCTTAACGATCGAAAAAAGGTATTGCTGTTTTATATTAACTGTGCCATTTCGGAATCCATTCTTTACATAGTTATTCATTTACTGTAGGGAACACGCGGAAAATTATATTTTTTCCTTTTGTTTTTCTATCAGAATTTTTGCAAGTTGCAATCGCGCAAACTGGCATTTCGTTAATAGTTTTAAATTTTTGCAAATTCACTGCAAAAACTGAGGAAAGTCATGATATAAAATAACAAATGTCTTAGAATATGTCACAAAAAGAAATGCTCCAATATTAGTTAGAGCTAGTAAGGCCGAAAGCTCTGTTCTTGAAGTAAAAGTGCGAGCTTTGCGACAAAGTGACGTCACTAGAGAAAATCGGAGGATTGGCGCGGCGAGAGTTTCTTCAAAGGAGTGAACCAGCCCTTCTATTCTCTTTAGCCCTGGTTTTACCTATGACTTGAGGTAAAGCTCACTAATAAATAATAAAAAAAATAAGAATTAAAAAATAAGAATTAAAAAATAAGAATTAAAAAATAAAAATTAAAAAATAAGAATTAAAAAATAAGAATTAAAAAATAAGAATTAAAAAATAAGAATTAAAAAATAAGAATTAAAAAGTAATAGTTAAAAAATAAGAATTAAGAAGATACATACCGAAAGAACAAATGCACGTTCCACTTGACGACTTACAAGTTCCTCCATTTTCACAGCGACAATTATAAGTACATCTTTTGTATGTTCCATTTGGGCAAGTTGTATTACACCTGTCAATATTTTAACTTGTATTCGTATTTGTATCATAGTATTGTACTATGATTATTTGATCGTTATCATTTTGAAATCATAGTTTAATATTTGTTGAAATTAAGATTTTAATCGCTATAGTAAAAACTCTATATTGAAAAATAGGATTATTTTCTATTTATCGATAAGTACAATTAATTTTAAACCAAACGTATAATTGAATTAATCGTAACTTAATCTTATGTGTTAATTAATTGTAATTTAATCGCATGCGTTATCGTAAATTCGATGTCTTACCAACTATAATGTTAATGAAATGGTAAATTATGATTGCTTATCATCGTGATTAAAATAACAATTGTTAAAAATTGTGATTACTTATAATTAATTAATTATTTCCTTATATGATTATGTTATTGCAATGCATTTGTCTTACATCCAATATAAATTATTACTACTGGTCAATAAATTAATTGTAATAAATTAATTATAATAAATTCGATTGCAAGCAATTAATTACTCTTAATCAATTAATTTTTTTACAACTTGGTCCTATGCCCCAATTTCTGCGTATCAAAAAGTCTTATACCTCTAATTTTTAAATTTTTCATTGTATGTTTAATATTATTTAGTAGTGTAAAAGTAAGAATAGAAATAGAATAGTTGAAGAAATAGAAATATGAATAATTATGAAGAGAATAATAATAGAGAATGAAATATGAGTGAAGAATTTAGTATACAGAAATTCAGTAAACAAGGAGTTATAGCATGTAAATGTTGTTATTTCTAATGACACTTAAATAAACCAAGCTTGCCGGCCAGTAGCTTTTTGCGAACCCTTTCGTTTAACAAGAGAGCACCTCAAAGGTGAAAGTACTTCTTAGCTCAGAACTCCGCAAATGGATGGCAGCACCACTCATTCATGCCACTTTCTCAATTTAGACAAGGGGAAGGAAATTTTTTCACACCCATGGTACTGCTCGATCACAGGGGTTCATTCCACATATTTTACGAGTCCGTATATACTCGGTAGATACTAGAGGAGTTGCGAATCAAACCCCGGCCCACCAGGACTGGAGTCTTATTATCTAACCACTGGATTACCATGGCTTCATATGTACATTTAAACTGATAGCAACCATTTTACTTAGCAGAAGCACTTTGAGTGCAAAAGGTCGAAAGCTATTCTTCTTGAATCAATCAATATTTTCTAATATATCCGTTCTACATTTAAAAAAAAAAAAAAAAAAAAAAAAATAATTCAATTCTTACTTGTGACAGTCACAATGACCATTTGTTGGATTACAATCAGGACCATCATTGCAGTTGATAACTAGTTGAGGTCTCTGACTTAAATAATGATTTTGAGATCTACTTTTATCAGGTGATTCTTTGAAACACTCACAGCGCCGGATAGGATTCAAGCACTTTGGACAATCACATTGCTTATTACATTGTAAGCCAAAGTATCCAGATGGACATTTTTCTTCACATGATTTTCCTTGAAAACCTTAAAATAAATACTCACTATATTTTATTAAGTGAATGCAGCTCTATAAACCAACTAAATTCTAGCATATATTCTCAAAATAATCGGTTCAATGTTAAACTATAATATCAGTATGTAGAGACTGTTCAAATTTGATGCGTTAACCACATCATCTGTTGGATTCACAGATACGCTTATCAACGCAGTCAATTTTAACTCATTGCGAGCTTTAAAAAAAAAGAAAGTATTGTTAGTAATTAATGAGAAAGGTTACTGTTAAATTTCAAACCTGAATATTAGTTCTGAAAATCATTATTATACTTATTAATTACAAATTTTTATTAATTATAAACTTTGAATTATACCGTATAATATAATTATCTTGCTCGCACATCCAGTTACGGGCCAATCCAAGGTCACTGACAAATCAAATGTGGTTCTGTACTATAGCTATACAGTAAGAAAGAGCCATAAAGTATATCCACTATTTAAGTTTTTATTTTCATATTTTATTATAAAGCAGACTTGTTACGATCGCGTTTTAAATCATTTTTGCAAGATGCCGATAGGTGGAAAGACATTTGAATTCGCTTAATATGTTAAATTTTAAGTTTAATTCTGTATTTTCTTGAATATTTATTTATTTATTTTTTGATATGTTTAATTTTTTATTTTTACTTAATAAGTTTTATTTTCATTTCAATTTTTTTGGTCTTCCTCACACTATTGAAATAATATATTTTCGCTTTGGCTATATTAATACAATATTAGAAAGCACTCTTTTTTGCAGATATAATCGTGTGGGCTGACAACAAGATTATATCTTTCCCTCATTTTGTTTTCCGGCCTTTTTAAGTATTTTTTTTTTAAATTAAAAAAAAAGTTTAAATATTTTTAAAAACATTTTATTTATTAATAGATTTTCTTCTTCACTTTAAAATTATATTTTTTTATTGCTTTTTTTTATTTTTATTGTTTTTTTTTCTTCGTATATTTAACTTATTTTACATGTTCTTATGTACTTGCAGCTTATCTGCAGTAAATAAAATTTATCATTATTTTTTCTTAATATTCTTCGTTAATTTCTCTTTTCTTTTATTGTTTTTTTTGTCTCATTATTGTGTACATATGTAGCACAATAAAAAAAAGGGATAAAAGGAAAAAAAAGAGAAAACGAAGAAAGTTAAGAAAAATAATAAGTTTTATTTACTGTGCATCAGCTGCAAGTATATAGAACTCATAAAAATAGTTAAAAATATAGCCGGAAAACAAATTAATGAAAATATATAATCTCTTCATCAGCTCACACGATTATATTCGTTCTGGCTATATTGATACAATATTAGAAAGCACTCCTTTTTGCGGATATAATCGTGTGAGCTGATGAAGAGATTATATCTTTCATTATTATGCTTTCCGGTTTATATATATATATATATATATATATATATATATATATATATATATATATATATATATATATATATATATATATATATTAATATATATATATTAAAAAAATATAAAACTTTATCCTCTTTTTTCTTTTTTTTAATTAATTCTTTTTCTTTCCCCAGTTGTTTGTTATTATTATTATTTCCCCCCCCTTTTTTTTCATTTGTCTGTAATTTACCTTTGTTTTCTTCATTTTGAACATATATATATATATATATATATATATATATATATATATATATATATATATATATATATATATATATATATATATATATATATATATATATATATATATATATATATATGTATATATAAAAGGGAAAATACTTTTCCATTTCAATTTACCACGTGATAAAGTCAAAGTGTGTTAGTAAATCAAATTTATTTCACCTGCTGCTTTTACTTACATATGCTTTTCACGTCTACTACAAAAAAAAAAAAAAAAAAAAAAAAGAAAAAAAAAATCATTTTGCAATAAGTGTAATTGTGGCTGGGGAAAGTAAAGAAAAATGAAATGGCGTCTAGACATTGCATTTTAGTCACGAAAAAAGAAAAGCTTTTTTATAATATTTCTACCGTATGAAGCAGCATGAAGAAGACTGTTTAGAATGACATGTTTTTAATTTATGACGATGGTTCACATGAAAAAGCTTTTATTACTTAAAATTTAAGAAGAGTATAAAAATTGTACGTTTCTGAAGATCACTCTTAATACATATTTTTAAAGTCAAAAAGTATATACCTTACGGGTACCTAATTAATATTTGATCAAGGAAAAACAATAACATCATCGATATTTGAAATATCACTATTAAGAAAGGCAATTGTACACAACATCAAAGCCTGTTTGATCACCGGTTGAAACTCGGAAGGATTTCGAACAATTGTCTTTCAAATTCTCTCTTTTATGCTTCGACAAATGAACATGTTATAATGTTCTGTACAACCGCTTTATGGTGTTAGTTTTTAGATGTTTATGGAGTTTTTATTCTTTTCCTTTTCTTAAATGACATCTAATTTCCAAATATTCTTTACTTCATGTTAGAAAAGGATTCTAAAAATATTTATTAAGGGTGATTATTACGAAACACTTTGTATATCGTAGTATAATGATGTATTTTAGCATTATCAGATTTATACAATTAATTTAAGAATTTGTCAATTCATGATTTATAGCTATGCGAAAAAACAATTTATGTTCCAAAACCTTGTTCCTGTATCACATGGAAAAAAACATGATAAATGGAAGAAAAAAACATGATACATGAAAAAAAAAACATGATACATGGGAAAAAAACATGATACATGAAAAAAAAATGATACATGAAAAAAAACATGATTTAAAAATATAAACATTAAATAATAGTTGATTACGTAAAGTGATTGTTAATAGTTTAGTTGATTATTTTGCGTATTTCACTATGTCTCGAGAACTTATTAAGCGAATTGAAAAATTTTTGCGCACAATTATAAAATTTATTTATACAAAGATAATTCCATGTAAAATATTACTTTTATTAAATATTTAATATTTTATTTAAAAATAGTTGAAAGAAGTTTGAATTGTAAGGTGAAATTTTTTGTTGTTGCATAATTTAAGGACAATAATCATACATGGCAAAATATAAAAATTTAGCAATATTGGTTGAATAGTTCCTGAGAAATCGAATTTCAAAGAAGTCAGATATTTGAAATTTGATTTCTCAGAAACTATTCGACCGATTTTGTTCAAATTTTGTTTGTATTTTGCCATATAAAATCAAATTCTGTGAAAAAATTTTATATCTCACAATTCAAATATGTTTCTACCATTATTAAAAAAAATAATAATAAATGTTTCCAAAAATATATGTTTTGCATGGAATTATCTTTGCATAAACACATTTTATAATTTTGTTCGAAATTTTTTAAATTCGCTTCAAAAGCTCTCGAGACATAGGGAAATACGCAAAAAGTTAAATAAAGATTAAAATATCTAAACTTTGGAGCCCTCTCTTGACCAAACTTTTGGGACCATATTTCCCAGATTGCAGTTATCGTCTATATTTTGGAGGTCAGAAATCCGAATCCGTCAACAACAAAAAAAAAAAAAGGTATTCGATTATTCAGTGAAAGTACATTTTTGTGTTGGAAAATTTTGCTTGTTCTTATTAATTAGCATATTTGAGGTTACCCCCTCGAGCTACAATTAAGTCCTGGAACGTAAAGATCCAATCATTAGATCAAAAGTTATTCAGGATAGTATGTTTTTTTTCGAGCTCTGTGCACAATCAATTTATCAACCATTTATTTCAATTTCAATGTAAACGACTTTGTATAAGTTCTTAGGAACCCTAGAAAAATATTTCTGATTTTATATTTGAAATATTTCGTTGTGAAAGAGATAGTCTCTAACCAACTATCATGGATTTGCCCTCATTACAAGCTTGCTAAATGTGCCTTTTTTGTGTAAAATTCGTTGGGAGATTTTCAGAATATTTTGAAAGTTTTAAAATACGACAAGCTATTAAGTAAAACTAAAAACGAAAATTTTATTATAATAAAATATTTTTGAATTGCATGTTGTTCAGAGAATCGTTAAGTTTTATTTTTAAAACAGCTGGTTATAATATTTTAAAAACCAAATTCCTTTATTATAATACTTTTTTAAAAAAAAAGAAAAACCAATTTCAAAAGTAAAATAACCATACTTTACAAACATAATCAATTATGATATTTAATAAATATTTTTACATTCTAAATAATTTAAAAAAATAAAACCCAGATTAAAATTTATGAGTACAAATAAGGTATGTATCATCGTACAAATTATAACTTAACAAACTAATGAATATAGTTAAATAACAAATATGTATAATATTACTACAGGAAAAATAAATTTTATTAGCTCTTATTTCATTTAAATTTATTGAGGAATAAACTAAATATGTCAGTAACTACCGAATACAGTGTAACCAAGTTTAAAAATACTTAATTCAAGAAAACGTTTAAATACAAAAAGCATTGAAATGCCTTAGTGTGAAATAAAACTTGCAATTTAATTGTATCATTAAAAACACTAAAAGCAATATTATTAACGTTTAATGAGTTTAATAATTTATTGGTTGTGGTTGAAACTGGGTAATTTAATGCCCGAATACAAAGACGCGAGAAAGAATAGTTATTTTAATTTTTTTTAATATTTTTTTTTATAATATATTAACAAAATTACCGAAAAAATGAATGGATTTTCATTTGAATTTTGTAGTTCTATAATAAGAAAAAATAATTTTTTTTCAGGATTTAGTAACAATCAAGAACTTTAGTTTTATTTTATATAATAGTTCTTTTCGAGAACTTGTTTTCACACAATTCTATACTACAAAATTTAAAAATGGGGAAAAAATGAGCGAAATATAGTGTTAATAAATATAATAGAAGTATCATCACGTTTCGCCTTACTCTTATTTTTGCGAAATTTTATTTTAATTCTGTCCATCATCAATTAGATTATATCAGTGTTTCCCAAACTTATGACTTTTGTGTACCCTTTCTAAGATTTTCGTTACGCTGTGTACCACTAATAAAGAAATGAATGTATTTTTTACTATTAAAAAATTGCACAAAAGTTAAAAATCACAACTGGCTGTTGACACCACTAATTATTAACTGTTAACTCTGTAAAAAATAGCCAATAGAAAAATACGTAATCGTAAATTTTCTTGGCTAGCTTTATTTTTAAATAAAAAGTTTTGAAATGTTCGTTTTTTGCAAGATATTTCGCATAAGAACGCGTACCCCTGCTAAACTGTTCCCGTACCCCTGGGGGTACGCGTACCACACTTTGGGAAACACTGGATTATATCATCAGTGTTTTTTTAAATTATTATTACGTTTTGAATTTTCATCAGTTGAATATACTTCTAACAATTATAATTTAATGTTTTAAATTCCTATCAGGTTAATATACTTCTAACTATTATTATGTTTTGCATTTCCATCAGGTGAAGATACGTCTTATTATTATTATTTCATTGCAAATTTCTATTAGGGGAACATACTTTATAATTATTATTATTATGTTTTGAATTTTAATCAGGTAAATATATATTTCTAAACTATTAATGTAAATAAAAGAATAAGAGGTAAAAGTAATTATTGTACAAAAATTAAAAAAATATAACTTTTTCTTGTACTACTATTTTCGTTCGAAATGAGAAAAAAAACTGTTTTAAAAAATCAAATATAAAAGACTTATTATCATAATTTTTTAATTTAATTAAAATTTATCATACCGTTTTTTAAAATGAATTCTAACAGCGAATTTTCCTGTTATATATATTCCTAGATCGGCAACCTTATGGCAAACGTTGTATTTTTATTTATATTTCGTTAGCATAGAAAGGTTAACTGATTAATCCTTTCATTAAATTGGAAAAAAATATTAGTCTGCCAGGCTTGTTTCTTTAAAGATTGAATTAAGGCATGCTAAAACATTTTCAGAAAATCTCATTTCTAAGTTTGTATTTACAATTTTCTAAACCTTATTTTTGCCTTTTTTTTTCATTCTAGCTCTGTCCAAGCTCTCAAATGCAACATTTTGTTTGTTTTGAAAACTTAATGATAAGGTCAACCTTTACTTTTAAAGTGTCTAAAATTTTATATAAAAGCCTGCGCAAATGAACCTTGTTTCAGTGACATTCATAAAATCTAAAATAAACCTTTAGAAGGTTAATTTATTCTAAGATTGCGAGAGCTTTCTACTCTTGATTTGCGAATGATGATTCCTCTTCGATTTCAGAAGGATTTTCTAGCCTTGTTTTGTAAAGGCAGATTCAATCTCTTTGCCTAACCAATCCTTGGTTATGCAAAGCATAAACAATCCTTAACTTAACCTTGCATAAACAACCCTAAAAGGATTGTTTATGCAAGCGTAATGCGAACCTCATAGCGTGTTTTAACATTGTTACAAGCTAGCATGGTTTATTTGCTAAACATTTATAGACCGTGTCGGGCATAGTGATAAAGATTGTTGCTAACATTAACCCCTTAACATATCATTTCTTGATGTAGAAATGATCTTTGATTGCACTGTAAACAACAACTCGCAACGGAATGTTGACAGAGATGCCAACTGCTTCAAACCAGGGCTAAAGAGAATAGAGTTCACTCCTTTGAAGAAACTCTCGCCGCGCCAAACCTCCGATTTTCGTCTGTGACGTCACAGTGGCGCAAAGCTTTTACTTCACGAGCGAAGCGTTTGGTCTAACTAATATTGGAGCATTCCTTTTTGGTACATATTCCAAGACATTCTTTGTTTCCTATAATGATTTTTATCACTTTTGGGAAGTGAATTTTAAATTATTTATGAAATGCCAGTTTGCAACTTACAAACATTCTGATAGAAACACAAAAGGAAAAAATATAATTTTACCCTAAAATAAATGAACAACTATGTAAAGAATGGCTTCAACTTTGCAAACAAAATGACCCAGTTAATATTAAATATGAATGAATTTGCAGTTATGAAGATGATATGAGAAATCGTTGGTTTGACAATTAAAATGAATTTAAAATTGCTCTAACTCTACCAAGTGCTCTCTTTTCTAAGGGAGGACTAATTGTTCCGTCAGCAGCATGGATGGAAGTGTGTCAAGAATTTGAGAACATTTTTCGAAGTGTGCATGGGACAGAAAATCAAATTCAATGAATTTATAAGTTAATTAGAGGTATGATATCCCGCAGTGAATAAAAAAGCAATACGCTTATTTTGTCTTTCAGAACTTTAATAAGAATTCGCCAACTAAATTAAAACCACCCAGCTACTTCAGAAAAAAAAAAAAAAAAAGGCAGACGAAAAAATTAAAAAAATGAATAAGTCAAAGAAAATAAAAGATTAAAAGAAAAGTATAGATAATTAATAGTTAAAAATCTCCTAGTTTCATAACGTAGTTTTTAATGTAGTTATTCTAAATATTTATCATTTTTTAAATTATAATGTAATTATTTTTTTAATGTAATTATTTTCTTTTAAATTTAAATATCTATAAACAATTGTAAAACGTCTAATATTTTTATGAACCTAAATTATTATTTTGTTAGAATAATTAGCGTTTAAGGTTGTTGTTTCCTAATGATTAAGCATAAAGAAATTGGCATTAACAGCATATTTTAAAATCAAGATTCTAAATTTAACTTAACTTTACAAATTGTTGTTATAGAATAATATGTAGCTAAAAAAGTGTCGATATATGCATTCAATTTTTTTTTGATAATAAAAGTTAAAACTTAAAATTTTAAAATAAAGTATTCATAGCGTCATTTACGACAACTAGTAAAATACTTTTATTAGTTTAAAATGGTATTTAATTTAATATTTTGGCCAAGAAAATTTTTTAAAACTATATTTTTGAAAGGAAATAAATATGTTAATGGCATAAAATTTGAAAGCTAATATCAAGAAGAACTTATTTTTACAGAGAAAATGATACAAAGTTTTCATAATATTTTTGCTTGCGATCTCCGAAATCTGTGTGCAGCGTGACGTCATGAGGAGGAAAATCGTAGCTTCAGCTCTAAGAGCGGAATGAACTAGCCCTCTTTAGCCCTGGCTTCGGACGAGCCAAAATAATTAAAATAATGGTAAATAACTACAAACCAAATTTTGCAAATACTTGACTATTTTTGCTTGCTTTTTAAAAGGTATAGCATGACATAAGTACTGGTCTGGTCTTGTGGTTTATCGGGGTGCCTGAGGCCGGAACGGCCCTTTACCCCTTCATCGTGTAGTAGGAACAATGTGGTAATTCCTTGAGGTTGAAAGTAGTAGCTAAAGTTCAGGTAGATAAAAAGATGTCTTGGCTGGGTAGTCGGCATGTTGGAGAAGTGTAGAACACTATGTCACTGGGAGTAAGGACCGGAGCAGCTGAACGAGCTCCTCGTTTTGTAGTAGTTCCTGGAATTCTCGGGAGATCTGCAAGAATCTGTTTGCTGTCTGGGTTGCACTCCTGTGCTGGTTCTGCTTCTGTGGTGGTATCCTCCTTGGCCTGGCACCACAGCCTAAAAAACAGGCCGGGTGTTCTCCGTTGCAATTAATGCATGTAGATGGAAGGCTCCTGGGTTTGGTGCATTGAAAGGAAAAGTGGGCTCCCGCACACTTCATGCATGCAGGATCATTGTGACAATTCCTTTGCTTGTGCCCAAATTTTTGGCACCGGTAACACTGCACTTCATATCGTCCGCCTCGGAATCGTTCAATTTGAACAGTAGTAGAGAGTATCTCCTTAATGTTGATGCAATCTCTGTTCTCAGGGCTGTCTGGAAGTAGGATCAGGAAAAGGGGAGGAGCTTATATCCTTGGCCACACCTCTTCTTGAATTGCTCAACTCTGATTGACCGATGACCGCTGGCTGTAAGTTCTGCTTCCAAGATCGAAATCTTAGAATCTATCGAGAGTCCTTTTATCAGAAATTTGAGTTTTCTGCTATGATTTTGCACTGTGGTCTCATCTGGGGATGTGGCTACAGGTTCCATGTTGTTGCTGGTAGATGGGATGTCCATACTTTCTGTGGGTTTTGGAGGAGGAATTTTCTTCTTCCTTTTTCTTTTTCTCTTTGGGGGCTCTGGTTCCGGTTGTTCCGTGGTTTTCTCAGCACTAATTTCAGGTGTAGGTGATGGCTCGGGCTGCTCTGGTACTGTCTCTATTAGAACACTAGTCATTTCAGGTTCTAAGGGCTCTATGGGTGAAATATCAGTCTCTGCAGCAGGCACTTCCTCTATCATCTGAATGGCTGGAGGTGGAGAGCTTTGGGAGTTTCTGTTATGCTTTAAAATAAGCATCTCTTCGGCTAAGAACTTCTTTCCGTAAAGGTAATCGATCATTTGAGTCGAGTCATCATTTTAACTATATTCGGCAATCTTAGCATCAATGTTAATCGCCTCTTTCTGTGAGCGCTCGAACACCTCATCAAAAAGTAAAGATTTTCTAAACTGCATGCAGAGGGCATATCCCTGCTTTTCTTTCCTAATCGCTGCAAGATCCAAAACTGGTTCACGTTGGGTACGGAAGGTCTTCCCTCCGCGGCTGAATCGGTGAGATGACATGTTAGTAGAGCTCGGTCACAACACAATCTCTGGTGACATAAGTACTATTAAGTAGTGAATTATATAAGCTTACGAATTATTTAGAAATAGTGGTGGTTAAAAATCTACTAAATTGAATTTGGTAAACCAAGAATCACAATTGATAAACTACCACTTAAAAATATTTATTTGCTGTCCGGAGCAAGTTGGCATCTCTGTGCTGAAGACGTCTGAGACACATCAATTATTGTTTTGACCTAAGAAACAAATGATGTCATCTAGACGTCTTTTTAGGTCAAGGGGTTAAAATAAACCTTATACGGGTCTTTCTATATTTTCCTGAAAATCTGCCTTTTAACAAATTCGATTACAAAATGTAAAATGCCATATCTTTTTAAATTACTTGAAGGCGTATTTTTATGTATATTATGTCTATCTCTATTTTTGACGAAATAAAATTGGGATATTTTTCTAATCTTATTTTTTTTAAATATTTCTTTTAAGATTATTGCATCAGCGTTTCTTTATTATTTTATTAGTTTTTGAAATCCTCACTCAGGCGTAAGTAATTCATACATTTATAAACTATGGAGCTTTCATGCTTTTTTTATTGGTTTAGTAGTAGACCAAACCAAAGATCATAAAAAAATAAGTAATTTTGCAAAAAAAAATTTTTTTTTATTTGTTTTATTTTTACTACTATTTTTTGTTCTTAATGAGAAGAAAGGCTGTCCTTTAACAAAGTCGCTCCAAATATATTTTATTTGTTTATTTTTATCTCATTTGTTTTATTTTTTATCTCTATTTTTAGCGAAATTAAATGAGGCATTATTATTTTTTCATAGCATTTCATTTAAGATTATATATCATCAGTTCTTTTTAATTAATTTTATTATTATATTTCGAAATCCGTTTTCGGATGAGAGTCATGAATACATTTATAAACTATTAATATATAAGAAAGCAGTAAAATTAAATAACTGTGTAAAAGAATCATGTTTTATTTTTGTTCCTAATGTGAAGAATAGCTGTTCTACAGCAAAGACGCTCCAAACATATTTTATTTGTTATGTAAGACATTTTATTCAAAGTTCTCTTTTCAAGTTTAAATCATTTACATAAAACATACATCTACAGCTGTACTGCTTTGTAGATTTAATATACAAAAATCCATTACGAAAAGCAAATTTTAGGTGGTAAAAGTTAATTCTAAGATCAAAACATTTCTTTCATCTCATTAGAGCTTTTCTAAGAACATTTTCAACTGCAATCCCACTGAAGTACTTTTGATCATGGAATGAATAAAATATAGCAAATGTTTATTTGGAATAGGAATAAATACAATCGATGTGCCAAAGGAATAAATACAATCGATTTTTTTTTAATAAATAAAAATATAAAACTTTATTTTAAAACGTTATTTGATTCTTGCGCTATGTTTATACTTGCAAAAATATTACAACAGTTGAGATGCGCGATATCAATACCAGCTAAATCAACTTTTTTTTTCAGAATTACTATTTTTCAGATCTTTTTTTTTTAATTCCTAAAAGATTGCATCTACACTGTTCGAAATTTCTCTGAAAAAAATGTTACATAACAATTTATTTATTTGTTATTTCACCATATTTAACCAAAAGTCCATAAAAAATATGATATTCATACTGTTAAATGTGAGAAGAATCATTTATTGATTGTTTTTAACTAATACAGTTTAACAACCAGAAACTATCCTGGCCAACTTGGCAAATCTTATGTAACTATTTGTTTTGTATCGTGCCGCGGGATTTATACAGTAACTGAGAGATCGATCAGTCAATCTCATGACTGGACGAACAGAGGTTCGATTCCCAGCTTTGATACGACAATATTTCTTCCATTCCTTCAGTACATGAAGAGTTTCCACTCTTCTATCGGTAACCCTGGACTATTCGAAAACGAAACTATCATTCACGCATAAATGCACCCGCAGAGCTCCAATGTCCATTTAAGTTTTATTTTCATGTTTTAGAAACTATTTAAAAATGATTGAAAATTTTTACACGAATTTCTTTCGGTAAAAGTTTTTGAATACAAAAGTTTGTTAAACACTTCGTGAATAAAAAAATTTCTTACCTGGTACGCAAAAGCATGATCCATTCTGTAAGAGTGTTCCATTATTTTCACAACTTGCTGAAAGAATAATCGAGTAAAATATTTTATTTATTTCAACAATTAATGTTTTTCATAAGAGAGACACTATAAAAGTTTTTTTAGATCGGTTCATTATTCATTGGCATTCGAAAATATTTTCTTTCTCTAAACTGAAGGTCACATTAATATACCAGGTGTCTTTTAAAATTCGTGTAGATGTCAGAAAAGTTTTCACATTAAATGGAACGAATTAAAATTGAATGAAAAATCAAATTTTAAGTGCAGAAAATTGCTTAGGTAGACAATATAAAGCAGTAAAAACCATGTTGATAGCTTCTGTAAACTTGGAGATATCGTCTTCCAACTTCTATCATTTTCCTCAGGCAATCAAACAAATTTCATGTTCTCAGTCCCGCCTTTCTCAGTAGTGGTTCCTCAGATTTTGATAATTTTTTCCTTGCTTAAGCATTAATTTTGAACCTCTTATGTGTGCTCTTTTTGAATTCCGTTTTCAAAGAAAGTTTATGTTATTGTTGGTTATTACGAATTTCCCTGTATATCGCATTTTCATTCTCCCCCATATATGAACAGAATACAAATTTTAAGCTGTGCTTTTATTTATTGTTTTTTTTATCAACTCATGGACTCTGAACATCTAGTATTTTTATATTTGAAAAGCATATGCAACTAGTGCAGTATTCGTTACTCCTGGGAAATTAACGACAACGCTGTATGGTAATGACATTAAAAAAACAACATAATTTTGGTAAATAAGACCAAAATGTATTTAAGTTATTCATTTGGTAACGGTTTGCCAGAAATTCTTGTTTTCAAATTTTGGTTTTTATCTAACCATGGTTCACCTCATTGGAAGGCGAACTCTCTATCACCTGAACAATCGTGGCTCGCATTGTTTATTTTACAAAAAATTATTACCAAAGCGTTTCGGGAAAGATCCCCGATAAAATCGGTAGTTTTCTTTTTCTCAACGTGGTTTGCGACCCCATATTTTATAGTAATAATCATCTTCTTGATATAATTAACCAAATTTCTTAATTTTTCGGTAGAATTTCGTAACACCCTGTATGTGTCAAAAACTTCCTGTCAAAAATGAAAGAAAAAAACACATTAGAGGTGGCAAATTAATATTCAAACGAGAAATACGCAAAAACGCTATCCAATCGGGCGAATCATTTGTGAGATGGAAAATGTTTTTTTAACCAGTTTAATTTTCTACAAAAATATTTCTCATAGTCACCTTCAAATATTCTCTTTTACTTCAGGTAATCAAACAAGTATTGATGTTTTCTGCCAGATTTTGATAAAGTTTTTTTTTTCTCACTTGTTCATTAAAATGTGAATACTTTTTGGATTTCATTTTCAAAAAGTATTATATTAATATATATCAAGAGTACTTTTTATGGAACATCCTATGAAGCAAAAATATCAAAATGATAGTAGCAACTTAAACTTTCAATAAATAGCCCTATTTGAAAGAACATGTTAAGAATATGATACGAATAGGTATTAAACTTAATTGTTAGGTTCATATAAGTTACGCGAAATAAAACAATCAGAAAGATAAAGTTTATAAATTAGTCAACTTACAAACACATTCGCCATTTTTTTCTTCATATCCAAAACAACAACGCTTGACAACATCAATTTCTTCTTTCACTATTTGTTTGTTTGAAATTCCATACATCGTTCTAAAATTTAAAAAATAAAGATCTATATAAAAATACGTATGTTTATTGGGCGGTATGAAATACAGATGTTATTGTGTATAAAAAATAATACGACTTTTTAAAATTCGATTTGTCAGTATTTATTCGGCCGATTTCTCTCAATTTTTGTAATTTTATCGTGTAAAATTAAATTTTTTAAACAGTTGAAAAAAATTTTATACCTTACAATTAAAATCTTTTCCGACTATTATTAAATAAAATAATAAAAAATAATAAATGTTTATTAAAACTCGTTTTTTGCCTGGAATTATCTTTGGATAAACGAATTTTATGATTAAATGTAAAAATCTTTCAATTTGCTTGAAAATACAAACAAAAAAAAATAAATAAATAAAATAATAAAAAATAAAATAATAATAATAAATAAAATTGACATTAATGAATCCAAACGTTGGACTTCTCTCTAAACCGAACTATTGGATCATATATTCCAGATTGCGGCCCTACATTTTGGGGGTCACTAAACCGAATCCGTTGGAAAAAATGTTTATTCAGAGAAAGTATATGTTTCGTAACTTAAATATCGCCTGCACTAATTACTTAGAAATATTAAACGTCACCCCCACGAGCCATTAAGATTGAGTCCAAGAGCGTGAGTACCCTATCAACAAATCAAAATTTATTCAAGGTGGTCATTTTTATTATTTTTTTTTATTAATTAATTAATTCATTTATTTATTTTGCACACTGTACGAAGCGCAAAATAATACAGAAAACACGCTAATGATAACAAAGACTTTTGACCCAATAAATGGATTTTCACCCGCTATAAATTAACCTTAATTGTTCAACTGCCTAAATTAAAATTATTTAATTACTTAATGTACAAGATAGTTGAAGTTATGAATTCAGACATAAAAGCCTTTTACTAAATAAACATACTTTTTCTATTCGATGGTTTTGCATTCCTGATGGATATTATGTTACTATGAAAATCATTTGCATCATGAAATTACACTTTTAAAAAAAACTGTTAAATTTAAGGAAAAAAATAATGTCAGCTGTTGTGCCAATATAAAACCGTTTATTTAGCAGAAAAATAATTTTTATTCAAAAACTGACACTTGTTTTTAAGCAGATAAGTTCTGTTATTTTAACAAATAAACTCCGGTATTTAACAAGCACTTTGATTTTAAATAAAAGTACTACACAATAGCTACGTCATCATTGTAGTCAGTTCAAGTCCAGAGCAGCGTTTATACGACCAGTCGACGCTGAGATTCGAACCTGGCCTCCTCAAAAGAAACCAAGCGGTCTGTCCTTTGAGCTACTACAGCTCTCGCGTTACAGTAAAAAGAAATTTTTTTAACTGTTTTTGTCTTTAACGTCTTATTAAAATAATATTTCAATGTAAAAACGTTTAAAATTATAATGGCTTAGCCGTATCAAAATGTCTGGCAACTTAACTTACCAAAATATTATATCTAAAGAAATATAATAATCAGGTAGAGTATTGATTTGACAATATCAGTTTTATTTATGCGATGCTTGAAACCATAAAATAATTGCTGAAAAACAATAAGCAAGTATAGAAAATAATAGTAAAATGATTTGAAGAAAAAGGTAGAGTTATCGTACAACAAGCAAAACGGCAAGGCAAAAACTAGTTTTGAAATTATATCTAAAGAAATATAATAATCAGGTTGAGTATCAATTTAAAAATAAAATTGAATCTAAATTTTAATATGTAGTTTTTGA
This sequence comes from Parasteatoda lunata, assembly GCA_949128135.1. NCBI lineage: Eukaryota > Metazoa > Arthropoda > Arachnida > Araneae > Theridiidae > Parasteatoda > Parasteatoda lunata. The sequence goes on from OX421981.1 coordinate 54,500,009, forward strand.
AACCATAAAATAATTGCTGAAAAACAATAAGCTAGTATAGAAAATAATAGTAAAATGATTTGAAGAAAAAGGTAGAGTTATCGTACAACAAGCAAAACGGCAAGGCAAAAACTAGTTTTGAAATTATATCTAAAGAAATATAATAATCAGGTTGAGTATCAATTTAAAAATAAAATTGAATCTAAATTTTAATATGTAGTTTTTGAAACCATAAAATAATTGCTGAAAAACAATAAGCAAGTATAGAAAATAATAGTAAAATGATTTGAAGAAAAAGGTAGAGTTATCGTACAACAAGCAAAACGGCAAGGCAAAAACTAGTTTTGAAATTATATCTAAAGAAATATAATAATCAGGTTGAGTATCAATTTAAAAATAAAATTGAATCTAAATTTTAATATGTAGTTTTTGAAACCATAAAATAATTGCTGAAAAACAATAAGCAAGTATAGAAAATAATAGTAAAATGATTTGAAGAAAAAGGTAGAGTTATCGTACAACAAGCAAAACGGCAAGGCAAAAACTAGTTTTGAAATTATATCTAAAGAAATATAATAATCAGGTTGAGTATCAATTTAAAAATAAAATTGAATCTAAATTTTAATATGCAGTTTTTGAAACCATAAAATATAGTTGTTGAAAAACAGTAAGCAAGTATAGAAAATAATCGTAGAATGATTTGATGAAAAAGATAGAGACAACAAGCGAAAGGCAAAAACTAGATTTGAACTAACGGCTTTAATCTGTTTATGATTAGAATGAAAAACAGAGAAAACTGTTTTGTCAACAAAACAGGTTTAAACTATCAAATATTCAGGGAAAATCTATAAAAAGAATGTTTTAGAGTAAACGGATTTTTCTTTGAACAGTTTTTTTCTGTGAAAAATATGTTCTTCTTCTGTAGACATTTTTCTGTAGACATTCTGTTAACATTTTTCTCAGGGTATGAGTTGTCGATATTATGATGCAAAATGGTATAACTTTCTATAATATTTTTAAAATAAGTAACCAAAATACTCCTTTTTTAATGTTTTTAATTTTTAAAAGTTATTTTATAAGTAACGATATTAATTTAACCGCTTCTTTTACCAATTTTTTTGGAGAAAAAAAATGCAAAAAATTTAAATTTTTTTTTCATTAATAATTATAAAGGACTAATACAGAACATAATACACAAGTTCTAAGTTGAAATTTTAATATTTTATGTGCAAAAAATATTTAATTTACGATCAGTTTACTATCCCAAATTATCTCGGGCAAATGAAAAAAGTTAAGTCTTTGTATGTGTTCATAATCTGAAAAATCATCTGCATTGTTTTCGCTCACGAACGCCATTTTTTTACTCTTTTTTTTCTATGTAAATTCATCAACCATAGTATATACAATTGTACAAAACACGTCTGCAATCCCACAAACAGCAAAAATCCCAAACAAATATTGGCAAACGTCCAATCATAGCAGATTATTATTATTTTTTGTTTTGCTTCTTGCCGAATAAAAACGTGATAAAACAAAACGTATTGACGAATTCTACAATGCCCGAGTTTACTCGGGATAATAAATATTTGCAATATATACCTACCCGAGTTAACTCGGGATAATAAGGGATGCGGTAAAGTATATTTTATAAAAAAATTGATCGTTGCTAAACATATTACATTCATCTAATCAGATATATCTTCGAATTGCAATATACGAGTACTTTTATAAAAGACAGAGTTTGGACACAATTAGGGAAACACTTTTATACTAACTCTATGTAAACTTTCTTTCTTTAAGAAGCTATTGTTTTGAAGGATTTTACATGGCAAAATTGATGGTACAGGATAAAAGATCATGTTTGAAGCTTTCAGAAATGGTGTCATTTTTATCAATTCATTGACCAAAATAAGAAGAGCAAACTAATAACTTCTTTCTAGCCTTAATACCCGCAACAACGGGGATAGCATGGTTGGTAGGGCTTTGGCTCATGTTCAAGAGGTCGTGAACTCGATCCCCACCGGCCTAAGAATCCCCGTGTAGTAAATGGTGACTGGTTCACGTTGAATCCGTCTGCTCAAAAATCCACCTTGTTCTCATAACAAATTAATACCTCTGGAGGGCTGGGATAGACTGTTTAGTAGGGTGTTAGGTGCATGTGCAAGAGGTCGTGAGCTCGATCCCCGCTGGTCAAAGAATCCCCGTGTAGTAAATGGTGACTTATGCACGTTAAACCTTTCTAGTCGTAAAGTCCTCGATGTTCCCATAAGAAATTAATACATCTGGGGTACTTATCTAGAAAATTCCTTGTCTTCTGGATTGGTTCAGAAATTACAAGACTACGGCATTAGTAGTCGTAAACCTAAAATTAGATCGGCTGTTCAACGACGAATATAAAAAAATAAGAAAGGATATAAAATACCAATAAGGGTTCTGAGATTTATCCTTCTATGGTTCAGGTCAAAAAATACTGGAAAGCAAGAAGCGCACCTTCTACCTTAAATTCGTTTGGTTTCACCAGGCAGGCTTATTGGTATTGGCAAATGGCATTAGAAACAACAACATACCAACAACTTTGAAATCATTTTACCGCATTGCAATATTTAGATTGACAAAAGAATGTATTTACAAAGGAAATGAGTTAAAAAATTCCTACTCATTTTTTTCGATGCAAATTTTGCGTGATATCTTTCAAATTCTGCCATCAGTTTTGCTAAGTAAAATCTTCCAAAACATTTGCTGCAGAAATATTATTTACATAGAGTTAGTATTGAGGGGTTTCCATAACCTATGTTCACTTAATAATAAAAAATACCGTTAAAAAATTTATTCAGGGTATGTGCTACATTTTAGATTTTCAAATTCATGACTTTCCATGACTAATTCCAAGAATTTTTCATGACTTACGAAGTTACTATTTTCTCCGACAAAAACACAACAATAAATTTAAAAAAGCATTATAATAACATTAATTGAAATTATAGCTATTACCAAAACTGTTATACTCTGCATCTTCATATTTATAGATTTTAAATTTAAGAAAAAGAGTAAAGAAAGAGTTGAAGCAATAAAATAGCTGAAAAATATACAACGGGGAATCTTTTTTTTTTTTCTTTTTTTTCTGCGGAATTATAAAGATACTTTTCTTGTGTATCGGAGAGGAAAGAAATACTCCTGATTTTTCTGTTCTCATTTCGGAATAATAAAAAAATTCACCTACGACTGACTTGCTTCATCTAGAATTTTAAATTGATAAAATAAAAAAAATAAAAATAATAACCAAAATTCTGAAATCACAGAAGTTTAAAAGATATTTCGCTCTATAAATAATGTTTTGTCTTTCATTTTCTGAATAAACACCATAATTTTTAAAGAATATGATAAAAATATATTTTACATTTTAATATAATATGACTGTGAGTGGAGATTTTATTACAGATTCAGATATTCGGTACACCATGAAATCAGGGGGGGGGGGTTCAAATCAGACTTTTGGGTGACCTAAATTTATGACTTTCCATGATTTTTTAAAAAAATATATAGTTAAAATCATGACATTTCATGACAAATTTTAATCAATACCAAAATCCATAACTTTCCATGATTTTCATGACTTTTCAGGTGCGCAGGTACCCTGTGTAATGTATAAAAAATTATCCATTCTCATGTAAATGTAAATATTTCTTACCTGTAGATAGAACATCTTGGAGGAATGTTCAAGCACCATGTTGTCGTTCTTATTTGATAAGGACGAGAATAAGTAATCCAAAGAGTCTTGTTATGTCTAAAATTGCACAAGTTGAAAAGTTATAACATTTTTTTCTCAAGAAATAATTGCAATCATTTTTTATCTGATGAAAGAAAGAAGGAATTGAATAAGATATTTAAATTATTCTTTTATTTCATTAGAAATTTGTTTTTACAGAAATACAGAATAACTGGAAATTATAATTCCTACTTTAAAATGTAAATCTTTGTCATTTTATTCAATATCACGGATTTTTTCTTTTTTTTCCTTTAAAAGATGATAAGAGTGATTTTGTATCTAAGTATTGCATCACAAAATTAATTCATTATAAAAACTGCTGTAATCACAAATTATTATTCAGATTTTAAATGACGTTGAAAAAAATCAAAAGCAAAATTTTACAATTTTAAATTTATTTCCCTTCAATCATTAATTTTAAATTTATTTCATGGAAAAAATAAGCCATAAATTGAGCATAGCTTTTTATGAAGTAATTTGCCTCAAAGTATAAAACTTAGATGTTAAAAGTCGACGTTTTGAAAAAATTAAAATCGTGTTTTTGTTATTGTTTGATAGTTAATACGATATTATGAGAATTTTGTAATATCTAAAAGTAGTACAAAAAAAATAATTACATTGTAAACAATTATTATTTTCTGGAATGATTCCAAAGACTTTTATTTTCCAAATGATTTATGAAAAAATTCAGGAAGAATATTTTACAAAAATTTTACTTTTAATTTATTTTGTAGAAAACCCCGTTTTTTTAACATGACTCGTAATAAATTTTTTGTTTCAAAGTGCAAAACTGAAATTTTTAACAAGTTACGAAAAATTAAGTTTTTGATTCGGTTGATAAGGATATTAAAGATATAGATCCAAAACGTCGTGCTGTATCGAAATAAAAAAAAATTATTCTTTTCAGAAATGATTATAATATTTTTATTTTCTGAATGATATATGAAAAAAGTCGGAGAGAATTTTTTCAAAATTTTATCCTTACTTCATTGTAAGAAAAAACCCCATTTTTAATATGAATCATAATAAAATTTTTGTTTCAGAGTGTAAAACTAAAATTTTAATCAAATTACTAAAAAAAAAACGCTTTTTTTTTTTTTTTTGATAAGGAAGATAATAATGATATAGATTCAAAGAGCTTTATCTAAATATTCCGCGAGGAAAACAAATACATTATAAGAAAAATTATTATTTTAAGAAAAGATTATAAATATTTTTTGCTTTCAAAATTGTTTATAAAAAAAGTCAGGGAAAATATCTGGAAATTTTTTATCAGTATTTCATTTTATTATGAAATAAGAACTACTCATCCATTTATTAACATAACTCCTAATCAAATTTTCAGTTTCAAAGTGTAAAACTAAAATTTAAATCAAGTTAATGAAAAATTACGTCTTTGTTATTGGTTAATAAGGAAGATATTAAAGATATTGATCTAAAACGTCTTGCTGTATCTAAATATTGCCGAGAAAAGCAAATACGTTATAAATAATATCCTATTTTCAGAAATGATTAAAAGCATATTTATTTTCTAAATCATACTAAAAATCCAGAGAGAGAATTTTAAAAACTTTATCTTAACTTCATTTTATGATAATAAAAACACATTTATTAGCATGACTCATAATAAAGATTTTGTTTAAAATTGTAAAACTAAAATTTTAATCAAGTTACTAAAAAAATCACATTATTGTCGTTCATTGATAAGGAGGATAATAAAGATATAGTATAGATCATAAGAAGCATATTTTTATCATATTTTTATTTTCTAAACAATGAATGAAAAAAGCCAAAGACAATATTTTGAAAATTTTATCCTTACTTCATTTTATTATGAAAAAAAAAACTCATATTCATAATCCTGACTTATAATAAAATTTTCTGTTTCATAGTGTAAAACTAAAGTTTTTATGAAGTTACTCAAAGAATCACGTTTTCGCTTTTGGTTGATGAGGAAGATAATAAAGATATAACTTAAAATAGTCTTGTATCTAATTATTGCACGAAAATAACTATTACATAATAAAAATGATTTTAAATATTCTTATTTTCTAAGGGATCTATGAAAAATGATAGAGAGAATATTTTGAAAATTTTATCTTTTTAAATTTTATTATAAAGCAATTACTCATAGCTTTAGTATGACTCATAATAACTTTTTATACCTAAAATTTTCAAGATAAAATGTTCATTTAGTTCAACTCGACAAATAAAATGAGTCATACACCTTAAGTGCAACATCACTTAGTTTTAATTATTATCTGCTTTTTAATTATCATGTCCCATTTAAGTATTATTTGACATGAAACTCTTGAAAGCTTTATTATTGAATTTCTCTATTACTGAGTTTTAATGACATTTTTTATTATTGAGTTCTTAAGTATTAATAAATAAAATGCAATATTTATAATGAAGATACTATATTTTTATAGTCCAACAAATAAAATCTTTTAAACTACTTTCTTTAAAAAGTATTGGTTATAAAAACTATAAAATATTTTTTCTCGTAAACTTTATAGTGAAAAAACCTTTTAGTTTAAGATACAAAGTATCTTTTTCTTACAAGTTTTTTTTTTTCCTCAGAGAGATTAGGAAAGCAATGAGTAACTTCAAAGAATCAAAAAAATTTCCCTTTTTACTTTCTAATATGTAAAAGGAATTCTTATAAATTTGTCAAATATTTTTACAAGGAAAGTTATTAAATAAATAAAATAAACTATCACTTAATTAAGCAGAATTAATATAGTAATTGCAGATAAGAAGAATATGTGTAATTTAAAAAAGTTAATATTAGTTGAAAAAACTCACGAGTAAACCAATAATTGTGTGTTACTAATAACGAAAAAAATTAATTATACAGTTAAAATATAAATATTATTTGAGTTTAAGAGACAATGACAAATGCCTTATTTTGCCATTTAACATTTTTGTAGTAATACTGGGTTTGTACTCCTAGCAGTCACACCTATCTAATCTTGTGTATGGTATATGAACTGTTCCACTACTATTGAAGCTCGCATTTATATTGTTTAAAATCTTGTTAGAAGATAAGGTAACAAACAAATACCGATTCTATTGATGAAAATAGTAGTAACATGAAGAATCTGCCACTATAGATTAGTTTGAATTTATTTTGATTAAAATCTTGTAAGAAGATAAGGCACTCTAATACGCTAATTAATTATGCAGACGATATTTTAAGTTACAAAATCAGACACAAGAACGTACTTTCTCTCAATAAATATACCTTTTTTTCGATGAATTCGGATTTCTGACCCCTAAGATATCAGGAAAATGTGGTCTCCATAGTTCAGCCTGGAGAGCGATCCAAAGTTTGGACTCCTTAATGATAATTTTACTTTTTGCGTACTTCACCATATCTCAAGAAACTTTGAAGCGAATTAAAAAAAATTTGCACACAATTATATATATCGTTTATCAAAAGATAATTCCATTCAAAAAATAATTTTTGTAAATATTTATTATTTTTTATTATTCCTATTAATAGCCACCTTTTTTTCCAGATTGCAGTTGCCCTCAATTTGGGGGACAGAAATCAGAATTCTTTGGAAAAAAATTAGAGAAATTACGTTTTAGCGCTTGATTTCATAACTTAAAATATCATCTGCACTAATTAATTAGCATATTTGTGGTCACACCCTTGAACCATAATAAATGAATTCTAAAACGTGGAGATCCCATTTTTAGATCAAAAGTTATTTAGAGTGGCCCATACATAACCAGAATTTGAGCGAGCATATGAAACTATCACAGAGCATGCGGATAATAGAACAAATGTTTAATTTTAAAAAATAATGTAAATATTATATATAATAAACGACTTTTGTATTCCTATAGGAAAAAAAGACCTTACTTTCAGGTTTTCTCACGTAGATTTCTATTTGTTTTTGCACGCGACCTTATAAAATTTACAAATACGCAATGATAGTCATGTTTTTAAGTAGTTGGAGAAGACTACTTTTAAATAACCGTGTTAAGGTTTTTAGTTGTTGGAAGAGATGATTTAGCCTTTAAATAACTACCCAAATTTAGTCTTTGTATTATCTCTTTTTCCATCATCTTTCTCACAATTCAAATTGTTAAGAAATTTTGTCGTTTCGTCAAGCAAATGTTTCGCAGCTGGCATTAGGTTAATGAAGCCTTGTTGCTTTTAGATTGAAATTATGCTGTTGTGGTAGTATAATACCGTGTTTGTGCGTAAGGTAGTTTGATTATGAATACCTTATCTAACATGGATAATCATGCGTGAGTTTCACCACCATTTCATAATCTATAGTAATGAAACTGTAGTGTATCTACCACTACAGAAATATAATTCCAATTCACTAGTATATAAGGCATGTTAACTTGATTCTATGACGAGGTAACTTTTTATAAATGAAGGTTGACATTGCCGATAGCTATCATCCCCACATTGGTGACCGGGACGTGATGCGAACATATCTACATTGACAGAAACTCCCTCTTCGATATGAACACGCCTATCTTGGCAGTAACGCCCACTTCGAACTGAACACACCTATTTCGATTAATGGTCCTCATTGAACAGTTGACTTGCTACTTGTGACTGCGACTTTATCTACCTCCTCGCGCTGTTGCTACTCAGCCTCGATCTTGCACAACGTTGGTCTGTATTCACTCGACTGCTAAAGTCAGCACAGGAGCGACTACGACCGTGAACTTAATACAACTCTCACAATCAGCACTCAAAAGTACGTTGATCTTAATACAGCTCTATCGGCTTCTCACAAAACAGCAATGAGTCATCTAGTGGTATTTGTTCATCGAATTCTATCAAAGGTATAATTCTAGTGGGGGAGTACTGTAGTGTATCTACCACTACAGAAATATAATTCCAATTCACTAGTATGTTAGGCATGTTAACTTGATTCTATGGAGGGGTACCTTTTCATAGATGAAGGTTGACATAGTCCATAACTCCTCTTCCCACATTGGTGACCCGGGCCCATAAAACGTTACCAACTAGAAACACTGCTTGTTGAATTCTGTGACTTTTGTAATGGAAGCGATACTTATTCAGAACTGTCAATACAGACTCTATTTTTAACATAACTTTGTGACGCGATACTAGAATGCTCTACTGCAATATTTACAGTATTTCTCGGTACTTATAGTATCTTACAGTATTTCTTAGAACAATCACAGTATACTTACTTTTGTTCTTTAGTACACACATTTGGACCACTAAGTGCTCCTACTGATACAACAAAATATAAAACAAAAAGTGTAGGCCAGGCTCCAATAATAGCACTCCGCATAACCTATGTAAAAATTTTGCTTATAAAAAAGTTTATTTTAAACAAAAAGAAAATAATGTCATTAATAAAATGGTAAATGAAAAAATTTTATAAGCACTTATTTGATAATACAAACATATCCATTGTTTCAAACAAATTATGTGGTGTATTTTCACATTTATAAACGGCAAACGCTCTTAAAAAAGTAATGGATCTGTTAAATTTATAGCAAAGATGCAGCGCAATTGTGTAAGGAATCATGTCATATCGAACGCTGGCAAGTCCATAAATTGCATTTTTTTCAAAAAGGAATAACACAAAACACTTTTAACACTAAAAAACAATTGAAAGTCTTGGTTTCGATATATGTGTATTTCATTAAAATTTTTGAAATTACTGTCTCTATTTTAACACCGCATTGAATGTAAGGTGGAAATTGCATGCATCCATCTCAGCAAACGTAATGTTATTTAATAGAGAAACACAGTTTTGAAACAATTGAAAGTCTTGGTTTCGATATATATTTCATTAACATTTATGAAATTGCTGTCTCTATTTTCATTGAATGTGAAGTGGAAATTGCATGCTTTCATCACAGCAAACGTCATGTTATTTAATACAGAAACACAGTTTTGAAACAATAGAAAGTCTTGGTTTCGTTATATATTTCATTAACATTTATGAAATTGATGTCTCTATTTTAACACCGCATTGAATGTAAGGTGGAAATTACATGCATCCATCACAGCAAACGTCATGTTATTTAATAGAGAAACATAGTTTTGAAACAATTGAAAGTCTTGGTTTCGATATATATTTCATTAACATTTATGAAATTGCTGTCTCTATTTTAACACCACATTGAATGTGAAGTGGAAATTGCATGCTTTCATCTCAGCAAACGTCATGTTATTTAATAAAGAAACACAGTTTTGAAACAATTGAAAGTCTTTGTTTCGATATATATTTCATTAACATTTATGAAATTGCTGTCTCTATTTTAAAACCACATTGAATGTAAGGTGGAAATTGCATGCTTCCATCTCAGCAAACGTCATGTTATTTAATAGAGAAACACGGTTTTGAAAGCGCTATTCAATGACAATTAAGATCTGGAAAAAAATGAGCTTTAACAAAATAAATAAATAAATTAATAAAAATTAATAATAAAAAAATTTACTAAGGCCATAATTAAGAAAATAGAAAAATACTAAAAAATATTCATTATTATTTTTTGTTGTTAGAAAAATAAATATTTATGTCTTTAAATGTGATTCCAGGTTAAAGATAATTTGGGTTCTCAGTTTAGGTCTGATTTTTAATAATAAATTTAAAGTAGAATGAATTGAAACTCATGTGAGACACATGTCTAAGCTTTCACTGCTTTTTTATGTTTATAATCTGAGACAAAATAAAAGCACAATAATATTTGTTTTTTGTTACACGTCTCTATTTGTGGATAAAAAACTACATTTTTAAATATAAATCTGGGGAAATAATTAAGATAATTAAGAACCATGTTCCATATATTGATTTATAATATTGCATCATAGCCTTTTGTAAACGATACTGACCTCGTTAATATGTATTTTTAAAACTGTTACATTAAATGAATGAAATAAGTACACACTATAGTCGGAAATTCAGGTTGAAACGAGAAAAATTCTATCAAAAGCTAACGAATCACTACAAAGAAACAAGCACTGTGAAAATGGGTTTCTCAAAATTAAACTTTTTTCGTAACTTATCGGCTGCATTCATTAATTAGCTCATTTGAGGTCATCTCCTCGAACCATTAAGAATGAATCCTAAAACCTGAAAATCAGATCATTAGATCAAAAGTTATTCAGGGTGATCCATTTTTTTAAAATAATGTCAGAGAAAAAAGGTGTACTCAAAATTGAGCAAGAATGTGTCAAAATAGTTTCGAAACAAATAATAGTCGAATTTAAAAACCCTATGTATTCAAAATTGAAACAGCAAATACTCATTATTAAGCTACATGCATGTGGAAAGAGAAATGTTCGTTATCTGACAGCAGGATTCGAACCCTCTGAGTATGTTCTAACAAAGATAGACGTATACCCCCCCCCCCCCCTGCCGGAGAGGAAGCGTAGCATAATGGCCGTCACAATGATACATCATGGCCTAAACTCAATATGCTTAAAGGTTTTTAAGATAAAGGGAAATAAGTAAAAAGTGAAATTAAAACAACGGATTAAGTTGTTGGGATAATATTTTAAAAACCCTATATACCAATGAAATTGGAAATTAGCGTGTCATGATCTCTAATTGAATATAAAAGTTCCTTACTTTCCATGGACTGGGGTGGTGGTCTGAATATTCTGGGTTCGAATCCTGCCTGCCACCAACGATCATCACTTTCTCACATTTATGCCTCTAAATACACTCAAAACTGAGTACATGCAGTTATACAAATACATTGGTTTTTCAAATTTGACAATTATTTGGTACGTAACTATTTTGACTCATTCTTGCTTAATTTTGAGAACACCTTTTTTCAGTTTTGTACTATAAACATAAAAACTGCTTGATTATCAGAGGAAGCGAAGAGGAAAGTGGAACTACTAAAGAATACTGGACAAGAAATATCAAAATTACATATTAATAAATTATTAAAATATATTAATATATATAAATTATATTAATGCTTAGTAATTGTTGATGAAAAAAAATGGCACAGTTAAAGATTTTTATTAAGTTCGGAATAGACATTAAAAAACAACGACTAAATTCGCACTAATAACTCTATGTATGCTTGTCGTAGTTGTCATATTAATAATTAAACTTTTATTACTTATATTAATGTCATTGTTGAACAAACTAGGCCACAAATAAAACCATGTTCTAGTTTTTGATCACTGTCACGAACAACTAGATATTTTTTCTTTCAATTTAGCGCATTCTAGAAAATAATTTTTTATTTTTATTATTATTATAGGATAAGCTTTGTTTTGAACAGAGGTCAGCACGAACACATGATAGCTGACTTTTTCGTCAAAAATTATACGACCTTCTTAATATATAATAATAAATCTATTTCCATATAAATGTAAAATATAAAGATGCAAGAACACGAAATATTTCGTGTGTAATTAAACGCTGAAAAGCATTCTGTGGGAGACTGAAAGGAAAAAATATGATGGAATTTCTTTGCATTTTTAGTCCAAGAAAACAAAAAAAGAGGGTATATTATTAAAGAGAATGTTTAACACAAAAAATTAATTGAATGTGAACTTATGATAATGCTTTTTGTTCCAAATATGTAATAAAAGCGGAAGTTTACTTAAGAAAAATCTGTTTCTTCTTGCATTCTGCTTTAAATGCTTTTTAATTTCTTTAATATCAAGTAATGAGAAGTTTTAAAGATATGGTGTGTTTTGAATTCTTCATTTTTAGTACAGAATTGTTTCGTTTATTTCATTATTTTTTAACAAAAATTTCATTAAAGTACACAATATTATAAAATTACAAAATTGAAATTAAATATATATGAGAATTTCTGCACGTGGTTCTTTACTTTAATAAGAAAATTCTATTTAACCAAGGCTTATTTATGCAATGTTTCTTGAAATGAGCTACATTGTTCTTTTAATTAAATAAATTTAAAGTTTCCTCAATAAATCTTTGAAATACAATCTTCAAAATTTAAACAATTATTATGATTTTACTTCGTTTTAATTGGAAATTTTGAAGTTATTGTTATCAAATTATTTCGGTCTCAAGAAATTATGTTCCAGGTATTTATAAATTGGATATTAATTATATAGCTTTAATCCTTAATCAGCTAACAATTCATAAAATAATTCAAAAGCACTGTGAATATGCTCTGTTAATTTCACGGAAAAAAATTTTGGTAAAATTGGCGCACTAAATAATACTGAAATTTCTGGTGAAAAAAAACAACACAATTCTGGTTATTAAAACCGAACTATATGGAAATTAAACTATTCATATAGTATAGGTTTACCGGAAATTCTAGTTTTTAAAATCAGCACACAATTTTAATTAAAACCCATTTAGTATAAAATACAAAACGATGAATAAAATTTAATCGAATAAATATTTATTTTTTGTCATGCTCTAAGGTATTATGATAAAATTACCAAGGTACCAAATTTTACAAAATTATTTACCATTGTACCGTTTACGGTTGGGTATTAAAAATTAGAAGAAATTACAAAAGAGAATTAAATTTATGTGAATGACTAACAATTACATTATGAATAATAGTGGCACGTGATAAGAAAAATTATAGCGGTTTCTTACAAAACATTGTGTTCCGAAAAACACTCAGTAACACGGAATTTCAACAACAATACCCTAAACAAAAAAAAAAAAAAAAAAAACGCATACCTTTTCTTGCAGGAGAGGATTCTCAAAAATACATCTAAGGTAGAAAAAACAAAAAAAGAAGGCAGTCCAAAATGTGTATGAGGTTACGACAGTTCTTTATTGCACAACAAGTCATTCATTCTCAAGTCCAGGTAACACAACAGAAAAGTAGGGAGAAGTGGCAAGTGTTCGAGGAGTGTACAGGGTCATAGCTGCATAGTGGCAAAAGGAAAATGATATTACCTTGCTTTGGTGACCGAAGAAAATTCATGCGGTCAGTAACTGTGAGAGCAAAACTGATGGCGACTGGCGAGTAATAAAACACTCCCTGCTGATCCCGGCACAAAACTCCAATGGCCTAACGACGATACGAATGCACGGCTACGCCATAGATATTGTAGTGATGATGTTTTAATGTTTATCCAGGTGTGAAATTCTGATAAAGCCTGCCATGTTCTTTAGGGGCAGCAAAATTATATTGAAAAACAAAAAAAAAAAAAAAAAAAAAAAAAAAAAAAACAAATAGAAGAAAGTAAAATCTCTTTTTGCAAAAGCTTAATGCAAACTCCAATATTGGACGAAGAAGACTAATGATGGCGATGACAACGCCATGTAAAAATTCCACACCTCAGCGAGGAGGGAATGAAAAAAATGAAAACTCCGTTAAGCGGAGGGTTTTGAAGGATGAATAAGTCTCGAAACGCTAATGAGCCTCTCTGCGCTCAGATATTTATCCTCGTTTTTTAAAGTCGAAGTTGAACTACAAATATTTTAGACAGTTAAAGTAGAATTTCCTAAATTTTCGAGTTGAGAAGTTAATCTATTTTTATTTAAAGGATCTGTTCTCACTTTCTGATTGAAAGGGAAGAATTAAGATCATGCATACTTTGAGTCCCTCGTGGACATCACGTGCACATAAAAGAAGCCGAAAAACAGGTGTTATTCCAAGAAAAAAAAGGGCTGAAAGGGAAAGGAATGTTTTTGAAAAGGAGGGGTTGTAAAGAATGGGAGAAGAAATTTCCGGGGGAGAGTGTCACAATTGCCTAAAGCTTAAGGGGCAAGAGGAATCCGATCAGCAAATCTAAAGATTTGTATTTAGAATTAAGAAAATTATGAGAAAAATTTAAATAGACTTGTGACTCGATGTCACAACCATATTTTAGTTTAACCAAAATTATTGCCAAAGCGCTTCGGTAAAAGTTACTGAGCTTTCTGGTGTTCTCAGAGAGCCAGAGACAAGGTCAATTTTATCATATTCTGAGAGTTTAAACCATACTTCTAAGTGTTATTAATGTGATGTAATATCACTTTTTTAGAAGACTTTTGTAGAAACACAAATTTTATCACCTCATTATTTTCGCTTAATGTTATCTGTTTCTTTTTTCTTGGTCAAAAAAAGAAAAAAATTAAAATTGGCTTTTAGCTAAAAAATTTCTAGAATTTTTTTAGACTGAAATAAAAAAGTTTCCCGATATAAATTTTTTCTTACAATTTCAAATATTTTGTAATTGTAAAGTTATAAATTTATTGTAATATTTTGTAAAAGTATTTGAAATAAATTTCAAGTACTTTTCTACATAAAAAAATCAAAAAGATGTTTTTTTCGCTTATGAAGGCATTAAATAAAAAAGAGGCTTCATAGCAAAAATATTTTTATGATTAATTTCAGTGAAATAACTAATTTTCCCGACCCCACTTTTTTTCACTTTTCTTGCAATAAATATTAAAAAATCAAAAATATATTATTTTTTGATCATTTTGAGGTTTTTTAATTCCTACACAGAGAAAAAAACTCTTGTAAAATTATCATATTGTTATGGTTATGACTTTTCTGGCAAGAGAAAGTATATTTCTGGTAAATAAAACCAAAATATACAGTATTTAAACTATTTATTTTGGTAATTTTTCCGTTTAACGATTTATCGGAAATTCTGGTTTTCAAAATTATAGTTCTTATTACCGCACATTTATTAAAGAATACAAAACTTAAAAGTAAATTTAACCGAATAAATGATTTTTATGCCATGCTCTAAGGTAGTATGATAAAATTACCAAATTTTACGGCATTTATGAAAGTTTATCACAAATTAAACCATATTTTATCGTTAATACGACCAAAATCATTCTAAACCGGTTTTGATAACATTACCCAGCTCTTAGGTGTTCCCATTGAGCCAGAAACACTTTAAGGTTTACCTATTCTAATAGATTTGGCCATACTTTTTTTTCTCAGTTTTGGATTACACTAGGTTTAGACTTAGACTAAAATTTAGAAAAAAATATTATAGAAATTATAAAGAAAATTTAGACTAAAAATTAATTGTACAATGGCGTAGTTCACCGCGATAGAATTAAATACTTGGAAAAGATTTTAAAAATATAAGGTTTTAATAATTATGAAACAATATGAACGCACAGTTTGAGAAAAAGAAAATGCCAAAACTGATGAAGTTATTAAATGATGAAAATTGATAAATGTATAAAAAAACACGCTATTAAAATGAACTTAAGATATTTTAACAAATCGTAATTATATCCAGTTTCTATTCAATTATTTCCAAAATTAGTAAAATATTTTAAACGCTTTCTAGATAAAAACATTTTTTATTGTTATTTATGAATTTATTTGGTACCTAAATATTTAATGACTTAACAAAACGTTAAAGAAAAATATGCTTTTAAAATCAATACAAACTTTTGTTCTCATTTTCATGTTTAATAAGTGATTCCCAAGAAAATTCAATTATTTACCCCATTTTCAGAAATATCGATTTGGAGTATGTTCTCTAAAGAAAGAGCATCGTTAAGGTTGCATGCCTTGATCTTAGAAATCTTTATTGAGCGATCTTAAACTTTTTCTGAAATAAATGTTTGTCTTAAATATTTTTGACAAGAGTGCATGAATAAATTAGTTTTTTCAAAACATTTTGTTTAAAAACAAACAAACTAGAAATTATAAAACTTGACTAAATTGTTCAGAATATACAATGTGCTACATTATGACCATTTTAACATATATTTTTAGAATCTTTGCTAAAAATGAAGTAAAATATAATTCTTTAAGTGCAAATATAACTGTAAATATTTTTTTTTTCCTGTTTCAAGAGATTGTTTAACAGATCTTATATACTTTTGTATCTCAACACTGCAATCGGTCTATCTCTCAAAACTAAAGTTTCTTTAGATGAAATTTTTAGTCTATTTTTGTGTTGAAATGTGTTAAAAACGTTATATTTAGCAGGGGGTCGCGTAAATGCTACGACAAACTTCTAGGGAAGTTAGATCACATCATCAGGCTTCAAACTCATGCCTGGAAATGTCGTCATATGCTACTAGAGGAACTATAGCATTAAACTGTGCTTCTTAAAGATCTTATAGAACGTAACATTAAGTTAAAACTCATAAAATCAATTCATGCAAAAAACCTTATATGCTGTAAATGGCACTCGACTAAAACTCACGTCCAAATTGACCAAAAATCACACGACTATCCAAATATTTTCATGAACACTAGATTAAAATTAATGATATGAAATAAACATCATACAGTCCCTGTCCATATTATTAGACGCACTATACGATTTTATGTAAAATTTTAATTATCAAATGATACTATACAGCTTTACTCTTATTATGTGTCTGAAACCGGTTTGCACTTGTTTACGTTCGTGTATTAATTGGTTAACATTGTAATGCAATACGTAGAAAATAAATACAAATACGAAGTTTATGAAAAATCTCCTGTATAAAAACTCATTACATGTATGTTTAAATATAAAAGTATCGCCTATAAACTCTTGCAAAACATGTAATTATTAAAAAGCTGCAGTGCGTCTAATAATTTGATCTAATTATTATAATATGTTAAATGCTTGATATAATAAATATGCTATATTTATGTAATATAGCGTCAAATTTATATTATATATCGTCTAATTTAACCAATTGATACACTAACGTAAACAAGTGCGAACCGGCTTCAGTCACATAAAAACAATAAAGCTGTATAGCATTACCTGATAATTAAGATTTTACATATTTTTATAGTGCTGCTAATAATTTGGCAAATAACTGTAATTAAATTTTGAAGCAAATTGTAAAAAAAAAAGATCAATCTTAAAACTTATATTTATAGGCAGTTTTTCTTAAAAACCTCATACATAAAATTTATAAGATGCGAGAGGGGAAAAAATCCTTATACGCTATAATAACTACACAAAATACATTTTAAAACTAATCAGTGTCGATAACTGACATTTGATTGATAAGAGGTTGAAATCTATACAGTCCTAAATCAAGCAAAGAATTCCCGCAAATATTTTCATGAACACTAGCGCTACATATCCTAAAAAATGAATGGTTGGCAGATATATCTTCTAGCACTACGTGACGGACACTGCAGAATACGGCTTTCTTTCTAACAAAATAGTCCTTTGAAAGAAGGACAAATTGCGTGGGTGGAATTTTATGGTTTTTGTAAGCAGTGGTGTGTCAAAAAACTTCTTTATCCCCACATACTACAAATATTCAGTCAGAAAATAATATTTTACGTTGTCTTACAAAATAAATATTTAACGGTTACCTTAAACGGGACTACATAAAAAGGCCTTATTTCGAGGCTGTATGAGGGAATAAATATGGCGGCAATTAAATAGCACGTTCTAGAATAAGCATTCAACTTATGAAAAGAAACAAATACGTGTCAAAAACTATTTGAAACAAAGGGCAGTGAATATCAATTTGTGTTTTTATTATTTAAAATATTACTCAAAAGTATATTTTTCCTTCTAAATTATTTCAAGAAATGGCTCAGGGGCCTTCCAATGAGGTGAACCGGGTTCGAATATCCGGCCTGCGCCGACCACAGCGCAGACGCGAAGTATTCTCAGTGGAAGACGGATCATGGGTTAGAGTCCCCTTGCTGTGAGCTAACCGTGGAATGTCTTTCTCTCCATGCAACGCAAATGCGGGTAAGTTCCATTAGAAAGTCCTCCACTTCTCCCAATACTTGATCCAGAAGTTCCCTTGTCTTCTGGATTAGATTCAAAATGACAAGGCTATGGAGTATGGAACATTAGTAGTCGGAAGCCCAATAATTGGGTCGGCTATTCAACGACGGTCATAAAATAAAATAATATATATATCTCAAGAAAAGTTGGGTGAAAACGGAACTGGTTTATTCACCGACAATCATTTGCCCCATTGGTAGGTGTACTCGACAGCCCATGTGCTCCTTAAGTACGTTTGTCCAACAGCTCATTTACTCGAGAGGTACGTTTGTTAAATAGGTTCGTTTGCCCGACAACTCATTTGTTCGACAGTACATTTGCTAGTCTTTTAATGCTATCTTGAATTCTGGAAGTTCCCAAGTCCATTATTAAATAGTGGAAATAGCTTACAGTCATTAAATATCGCTTGCACTTTCTTGCCATATAACCAGCCATATTTAAAAGGTTAAATATTTGCTAACAAAGAATTTTATACTCATTTCCATTACATGCCAGTCCTAGCGAGCAAACGTATCAGTGGGGAAAATTAATTACAGGGCAAATGCACCTATGGAGCAAATGATCTGTCTGGAAAATGATATCGGTCATTAGAGTTATCGGGCCCGGATTCGGTAAGAACATCTGCAAAAAATAGAAGATTTCTATAATTTTCCTACAGAAAATTTCTCAAAATTAAAGAAGGTAAAATTTCATATCTATCGGAAGATCACATTTTTTCGATAAATAGATAAAACCTGTGACCAATGATAAAAATTTTTTGTTACTGCGTCGGTGAAGAGGATTAGTAGCTAGCATAGTAAAAATCAAAATTACGTGATGCAACATGGGCTACCACTCGTAAACAAAAGAATGCAATCTTTTCAATCAAGCTGTCTTTTATGCAATCATTTTATTAAAAAGTATTTTAAATTTGACTTATTTAGAAGTACTACTTTTTGAATGTCAAAATACATTTTGAATAGCTAATAAATAATAGT
The DNA here is from genome assembly GCA_949128135.1 of Parasteatoda lunata. Lineage (NCBI taxonomy): Eukaryota > Metazoa > Arthropoda > Arachnida > Araneae > Theridiidae > Parasteatoda > Parasteatoda lunata. Next base: position 54,519,375 of record OX421981.1, read on the forward strand.
GCGAAATTTTAAAACAAATATGAGATATATCTTACATAAAATATATATGTAAAGGTTTATACACTTTAACATTGAATGCCTAATCTCATATTACTGTTTCTTCTACTAAATTTATATTACAATGCCTAAGACCATATTTCACATCTATTTATTTTAAAATTTTATAAACCTTTTGAACATGAAGAGATTAGTGGAAAAACCAGCTAAATGACATTTGTAAAAAAACTGAAATTTCTCGAGGACAGTTCTTATTTTACTGTATTTAAATATATAACATTCATTTATATTACTAAATCTATTCATTCTGACGATACTCAATGGAAGAACCGGAGGTAGGGTTAAGTAGGGTCCACCGAAGTCACGCATCACTGGCTGCGGTCAGTGTGCTGGTGGGTGACCACTTGGATCAGTCTGAGTAGGGACCGAGTGTGTGCGGTATTGGTCCTTGCTAAACTGTTCTACCGTAAAGTGCTAGACTTCGCGTGCAGGTCGTCAGGCTACCAGAGTGGGGGTGACATTCCCTCTGCAGAGGATCAAAATTGTGATGGCATGTCTTCGGATCATCCTCAGGGATGTTTCCCAGACCGTCGCCAATAGCCCATTGTGCAGCTTTAGTGCGACGTAAATGAAATGCAACAAAAACCGATAAAACATCTACTCCGCGAAAGTTGAGTTTACACTACCTCTGAATTTTTTAATCGGTTTTCTGACTAACAAGGCTACAGAAAATTTGATACCAGTTTGTTTTTTGGAAAATTTACTAAAATTTTACTCTATGAATATAGGTCTAAATATATGTATGTTTATTTTATCTTTTCAAACAAAATTACGTTCGATGAAAAACGTTAAAAATCTTCCGTAAAAACAAGCAAATGCTAAGGACATAAATCATTAAAATCTCCCTTTAGAAAAAGTTAGAATCAAATAAATAGCCTCCAAAAAATTTTGTTAGCTAAGCCTTTACAAACTAACTAAAAACATAAGGATTAAACAGAAAAATAAAAAGGTTTGGAACGTATAAACTTTATTTCATTTACTTTTCCACTAAGCTCATGAACTATAAGTTTTTAAAAATTTATAAATCTTTTAAACGTTTATTCCAAAGAACTATCTATTCAAAACTATTTATTTTCACAACTTTAGAAATATTTGAACATTTATTTCAATAAAAATGAATAAAAAGCTTTTTTTAAAGAAAAATATGAAAAAGGAATCACATTTTACTAATTTCTTTAACATTTATTACTATAAAAATCAGTTTATTTCTAAAATCTTTAAATCAGTTATCTTTTGTAAAATTTATTTCAATAAAATGTGAATAAATAGCTATTATTTTTTCAATTTTGCATACATTTTGAGCATTTATTCCAATAAAACATTTATGAATTATGAATATTCATTCCTAACGATAAGGCTTAGTTTTTTAGACTTCAAGCAGATGCAAAACTATTATATATTTCAGTTTCCCGTTTTACAATACTTTATAGCTTTCAATTACCCTCTAAACTCCCTAGCTACATTTTAATTAACTATAGTAATGGAATAATAGTTAGAAAAGCTTCAAGTCATCGTGTTGAAAGCCCTATATAAGAATTAATTGAAAAGTCTGCTCGATTAGAATGAAAGACTACTTCTGACAATATCAATTATTTTGGGAAAGATAAATTAGTCTGATGTATTTCAATTTCAATCCAATTCTCTAACAGATTGATTTAAAATGTTAAATGAAGAAACAAGTCGTAATTGTAATTGTTTTATGTCTTAAAATATTTAAATTGTGTAAAATATTCTTAATATCTCGTCATTATTTCAAATTAATAATTTAACTCATTTTGCAAATTTAGAATTTAATACTTTTTTTTTGTCTTTTGTTTATTTCTGCTCTTGAAAATCAAGTTTTATTACTCTTCAGTAACTAAAAAATTTCGAATACAGTCAAACACGGCTATAGTGAACATGGCTTATAGTAAACACCCGTATATACAAGGAAAGGGAACCTTCACTTTCCTTGCTTTTATTATTATTTACTGTGGATATAGTGAACCAAAAGAAGAGAGAAAATTGGATATTATGAACTTTTTTCTGTCTTCGACTGATTTGTTTTCTTCATTTTTTTTGTTAATTTGAAATTTCTACTTAAAATACATATACCGATTTTTAAAACCATCTATTGAGTGGAATGTAGCCATGAGCATTTTTCTTGTTTACTTCTTCTATCTTAGTTTCTCATCCCTAAATAAAGGGCATCCCTAATTTTTTTGTACGCAAGTTTTAAAAAATAAAAGTTAATAAATTTTTTTGTTACTACATATTGTTTTTGAATCATTTTTGTATTCCTTTTTTCTGGTCCTTTATTTAAATAATGGGTAATAAAGGGGTTCTGAAAAATGAGTTAAAATTGTTTGCAGAACGAATATAGTGAATTCCCGGTTATTGTGTACCGAAATTTTGGTCCCTTGAAAGTTCACTATACGGTATATATCCATATTTAAATTATTGAAAAAGTTAGGATTTTAAAAAGCTGTTGCCAACTTTTTTTAAATTGAGGGTGATCTTTTTAATTTTCAATACAAGTTTAATTTTCAATTTTAATGCAGTGTAAAAAAATTCTGTATCAAATTCTGGTAAAAAATACAATCACTCAAGGTGTCTGTACTTTTCACCGTAAAATCCATTTTAACAATAAATGTTATGGAAGAGAAAATCTGATGTAGCATAATTTATACAATCATAATTACTGCTAATCACTGAATTACTATAAATCTAGTTAAATGAATATTACTGTAAAAATTGCGGAATAATATCTTAATGGTAATAATGGAATTTACGGTAAAATGAATTCTACGGATGATGCACCCAAAGTACCGGTACTTTACAGTGTGCTTTACATAATTTAAATCAGTTTAGTTCTGTTAGTTTGAAGGCTTTAGATCAGTAAAATGTTATGTTTTAGTTAAAACGCGTCGATTTAATAAAAGTTTATTTTCTATATATTACTCTAATTTTAATTGAAGCAAAATACGTATACTTTGTTTTAATAAAACATTTCGATATATTAAAAGCTTACATTCGATATAATACTCTTATTTTAAGTGGTGCGAAACATTTATACCTTGCTTTCATTAAAACACTTCGAAATAATAAAAGTTTACATTCGGTATAAAACTCTTATTTTAATTGATGCAAATCACGTATACTTTGTTTTTATAAAAACTCTTTGATATAATAAAAGTTTACATTCGGTATAATGCACTGTTGCAAAACACGTATAATGGCTCTTGGTGCAAAACACGTATACTCGTAGTTATAATTGCACAACACCATAAAATTACCAGAACAATTTTTTTGAATTATGATCACAATTCTTCCAGTTTGATTTTTCCATTTTGATATACCATGCTTAAATTTCTTTTAATTGATTTTCCCCCACATTTTTCTCGCTGTTTTATTATAGTTTTATGTGCATGGTATTGTATGTATTTCAATATACATAGTTTTTATATTATTTTTTACGTTTGATATTTTAAAATAAAAAAGTCTATTGGCAAAGAAGTTTTTTACGTTAAATAATTATTCATTAACTTTACTTATCCTTTAAGGCTTAAAAAAGATGATGTATTACAAAAGATGTATTACAAAATGTTTAAAAAAATCACATTTCATAAGTAAAAATCATTGTTTTTGTTCAAAATTAAATATTTTACCTACACAGATACCTTATTTTTCACAAAAACAATCACATATTCAAAGATGTTTGTATTTATCTTTTTTATATTCATCATTAATACATATATGAAATAATTATAAATTTATATATTTTTAGCTTTATTTAAACAAATGGAAATTGAACTTCAAAGTTTGTTGTAAACATAGTTTATTTGTGCAACTTTTTTAGAAAACTTATATTTTTCAAGCATTTAAATGGAAATAAGCATACTTATGTAATAAGCAAGTGAACTAAGCATACTTACCTGTTTGAAAATGTATTCCATTTTATCAAAATCTCTTAATGAATAAATTATCATAGACCATAAATAGTTTTATTAAATACTCACAATGTGTGAGTAGTGATAAACACATTCCAAACCAAAACCTTTAACGATCAAATTTAATCCGACATAAAAATTGGACAAGTTTGATAAATTAATTGCAAACTCGGTATTTCCAAATATATCACGCATAAAAGTAATCTATCTACACTCAAAACAACAAACAATTTATTTTATCGAACCAACATCATTTGACTTTTACTATATTATGATACATGCATAAATACATTTTTAGAACAGAATGCCGAGAAAAAACCGCAATAAAAGAGAACTGGGTCAATGTTCCGAAAATGTTCGTGCATTCGTTTGGTTCACCGATTGTAATGCGTTACGTTGGTTGACACAATCATGGAAATCCTATAGGAAGTCGACCCCTAATGCATTGCATGAGGTTAAGGGATTCAATTCTTAATTAATAACATCCGAAACCTGATTAATTGAAAACAATGCACAGGTGTTGCCCTTGCTTAACTGAATTTCGAGGATTGAAAGGATGTACGCTTATAGCACAATTGTAAAGGTCTGTTGATCAGAGTATAAAGGAAATTAATTATTATGAAATATTTACAAACAGTGGTGTTTACAACAGTGATGGTATTTCCTAGAACTGTAGTAAACTTAAAAATATTACTGAAATAGGAGTAGGGCAACTTTATGCTTTTTGAAACTGAAAGAACATTGGAATTATGATTTAAAAACATTTTATAGTATTAAATAATACATAGTACAGTCCATGGGCATATTATTAGACGCACTATAAGATTCTATGTAAAATTATAATTATCTGGTGATACTATACAGCTGTATTTTTTTTACTCGGAAGAAACCGGTTAGCATTTATTTACGCTTCTGTATCAATTGGTGAACATTGTGATGCGATACGTTGAAAATAAATAGGAAGTAAATAAAAAATCTCCTGTATAAAAACCCATTATATGTATGTTTAAATATAAAAGTATTGCATATAAACTGGAGCAAATCATGCAATTATTAAACAGCTACAGTGTGTCTAATAATTTGATCAAATTATTATAATATACTAATATAATGCTTGATATAATAAATATTCTATATTTATCTAATACATCGTCTAATTTATCCTATTGTCAAATTTAAATTATATATCTTCGAATTTAACTAATTGATACACTAACGTAAACAAGTGCAAACCGGTTTCAGTCACATAAAAGCAATATAGCTGTGTAGTATAACCTGATAATTAAGATTTTACATAGAATCTTATAGTACGTCTAATAATGTGGCCAGGGACTGTATATAATATTAATTTACTTCTTTAATTAAATTAGTGCTTACACAATAAAACAAAAAGCTCTACATTGAGAAAAAAAAGTACTTTCAAAACTACCATAATATGGTAAAATTTACTGTGTTTTTGGCTCTATGAAGGGAACTTCAAAATCTCAGTAATTTTTACGGATGCACTTTGGTAATGATTTTAGACAAATTAATAATAAAATAAGTGTTTTTTTAATGTGGAAAAAAGGTCGTAAATATGGTGAAATTTGGTATTTTTATCACGTTATCTTAGAGCATGGCATGAAAATCATTTTTTTGGTTAAATTTGCTTTTCAGTTTTGTATATTCAAATAAATGTGTGGTAATAAGAACTATAATTTTGAAAGCCAGAATTTCCGGTAAACCGTTACCATATGAACGGAAAAATTACCAAATAAATGGTTTAAACTCCGTTTTATTTACCAGATATCATGTCTTGCTTCTTTTTTTACCATCATTGTCATACACAATACGGTAATTTTACAAGAATTCTTTTTTTTTTTTTTTTTTTACGTAGGATTCATATGTTTTGGCGTTCATTTAAACTAAACTGGATTTGGAAATATTGAACTTATTGAGGCAAATTACGCTAAAATCGTTTTATAATTCTCCGACAAAAATTAATTTTAAACAATTTTATGAAAATATTTGGAAGGTCGGTTGCTTTTTATATATGTAATTATTCTTTTTTTTCTTTTTTGCTTTTCATTTGGAATAACAAGGTAACTGAAAGTTTATAGTAAAATGTACCAGAATTCAGGATGCTGATACTTTTTTTACAATAATAAATTCAGTATTTACAGTTAAAATGCTATGGTAAGAAAATGAAAAAAATTTTAGTGAGGATCATGCTGTCAGAATTTAAACACCTGGAGCAGGATTCTTTGTAGGAACTTTATAGATGACTTTAAAAAGCCGTGGATTTAAAAAAAAAACTAATTTGCAAAGCGGAATTAATTTGAACTTTTTTTTAGATTGCAAAGTTTCTAAAATTCCCATAGATAAAAGAAATAAATACTCAAAATTTTTAAAAAGAATTAGTTTAATCCAAATATGCTAAGTTAAGAGCATATATATATAGTTAACATAATGGAGGGCACTTAGTAAATTATATATATATATATATATATATATATATATATATATATATATATATATATATATATATATATATAGTTACAAAGTGAGAGTAATTTTCCTTAAAATTATCAATATGTTTCAAGAAATCAGTACTCAAAATTATTAAGAAGGATTTTTTTTTACTCACGTTATAATCATATACCGCTGGTTCAAAACTAAAACGACACATCTGCAGGCATAATACGTTTGCAGATGTGTCGTTTTAGTTTTGAACCAGCGATAATATATATAACGCAATGAAGAACAATTTGCGAATTTTTTAAAAATTTCTTTGCAGTGAGGAAATAATTTTAAACTTGTTTCAGATTATAAAATGAGCAAATTTTTTTTTAAAAAATACCCATATGTGTCAGAAATAAGTACTTAAAATTTTTAGGGAGAAATTTTTAGGCCTAACAATGCTACGTCATGAACATACATATAAAGATAAAGGAAGACATTTTGCGATTTTTTTTTTATAATTTCTTGCAATG